>JAECXC010002239.1:0-233466 GCA_018152125.1 Drosophila dunni | reverse complement strand
ACGTCCTGTGTAGAGAGCGGTCCTGTTCTATGAATGTGCTCCTTGCGCAGGAGGCTAATGAATCGAAAAACGTATGCGAAAACACCCTGAAGATGTCCAAACTAGTTTTGAAATTTACAGTTTGTAGATAAATCTAGTGATCTGCTTGTGGCCATTCAGTTCGACAGCTCTGCTGGAGTGCATCCTTGTGATAGGATGTCGGCTGGGTTCATCCCCGCAGGAACATGCTTCCTTTGTTCGCTCTTGAATCTGCGAGACCCTGTTGGATGCAAAAACATTAAAATTTGACGGTGTTTCGCGTAACCAGGCTAGCGCAACCGTTGAATCAGAGCAGCAATAAAATGTGCAATTAAACTGCAAAACTCAGCAGATGCCCACGAGGAGTTCCGAAAGAAGGAGTGCGGCTGAGTGCTATAGTTTCGGGTTGGTAAGCGTTTTGAGTGGACCTACTCTCGATGTTGCACGTAGCAATCCTATCGTGAATTGTCCATAGAGTTCGGAACGGATGTAAACGGGCGTCTAAAGCGATATTTGCAAAATTGAACAACAGTTCATCTGCGCTCGGATCCTAAGTCACATTTAATGCCTTTGTAATGTCGGATCCATCGTGGAATTTCATAAGTTTTTCGCGATCTGTCTCCAATTCGCCACTGGGAGCTTCCCGCTCGTTTGAGGTCCACTTACGTATTGGAAACCCGTCTTTGAGAAGCACAGCTTTGACCTCCATACGAATTCGGGAAACCTCATCAGCAGAGTTTCCTTCAGTGCTAAGGTCAATGGGAAAGCATCCTCTGCATCGCCTGCAAGCACGGATGGCCAAGAATGCGGCAGGCTTAGTGCCATATTTAACTGTTTCCAGTTTGTATATCTTTATTTTCTCCTCTGGTGTATCCCACCACCTGCACCCAGCACCTGTACATCTTACAAATGTCACCGCAGACCGCAATTTTAAAAAGACGAAAACGGATTAGTGTATTGAAGATTTTCGGCTGAATTGTGGGACTAGTAAAAAGTGCGTCGTTTATTGAAACGAGCGTAATGCAGCTAAAGTTGAGTGCTTACTTGACTGATGAGAACAGCCACCAGAAATGATCCAGCCAAGTTTAGTCTTTTGAAGAGAAGGCAAGTTATCAGCAATGCGAATTTGACCAACGCAGATGAGGTCGAAGAAAAGCCCGGCTCCACGTAGTGGATCAATACGCTGTGACTCAAAGAATGACGGATCAGCCAGCTTGAAGTTTTTAGGTATATTCCACTTTTCAATGTTAAAATTGATATGCGGCTAATAATCCGTTATTGTTCGAGTGACCTCCGCAGAAAACAATGCCTTGTACAGCCCATCATGCGACTGAGTAGTGCAGTGACACAAACAGTTTGATCCAACGATAGCGATGACTCCCCTATTCCGGAGATGGCAATATTGGATCTCTGAGCTTTGAGCTGCAGCTGATTGGCGAATCGCTTAGTCATAAAGTTGAGTTGAGAAGCAGATTTCGGGGTATGGGGCGAGTTCTCTAAACCGATTCGTAAAGGAAGTGATCCTTTTGCGGTACAAAAGGGAAATGTTGCAACACCTTGCTGTTTAGATGCAATGAGAGCGCATTGGGACGATTTTAATGAATGCTGGGTTTGTCCGTATTCAATGATTCCTCCCACTTCTCCTGCGTGTTTTGATCCAGCTTGTGGGCGCCAATGTGAATGAGCAATCCATCGGCAAGTTCAGCCGTCGATGCCAATGCAATGCCCGAAGATGTGAATTGATTCCGTCGCTCAATTCACGCAGACCAAGTTCTGATCTCTTCTCCACACCTGATAAACCAAAAATATCCCTAATGTGTGCCTGGAGATGTAATAATTTATTATCGAATCTTTGAATAAGAAGCTCTAACGCCTTTTCATAATTAACATTAGAGGGCTCCAACGATTTTATCGTGTTTAGAGAAGCACCTTCCAGACAAGCGCGCAGATGATGGAATTTTTCAATTTTACTAAGTTCATCATCGCTGCCGACCAGAGTGCTGAACATAGCATAGATTCCATTACAAACAAACATATGTATATTTAATTATTCTTCGATTGTTTTTGTTTCAACGTGTTTCACACATTGTACATATCTCGATACTGATTTTAATAATTTAATCGGAAAAAAATTCAGAATAATATATATATTAGAGGATAGGATCGAGTCGCTTCACCATATCCGAATGGAAAATCATTGCATACTATGATCTGACATCGTATTGGCAAGACATGGAAAAGTTCTCAACAACAACAAAAAGAGTGGGTGAACTGTATTCAAAATTGCAGACCAGTTCGGTACTTCAAACACATCGGAGAAGAACTTAAGATGGAAACGGATTAAACCCAACAGGAACCGACAATCAGCATTGGACATCATTGGATATATTGTGAGCAGCCGATTTGTAGTCCTTGGTTCCAATTACGCAATAACGCTCAAATAATCCAGAAGATGAGGGCGAAAGAGAATTACATGTTGACATTACTGAAAAGTCAGGCTGGCAAAAATCATCTGGCTGAAATCTCCCCGAGGGTGCCGGCTGGGCAATGGACACGGCACCGTCCCGATTGGATAATCACTTGTCCTCCGAAGCAGTATTCAACTAAGGCAGGTTTCAGTGACTGGGTATGCTACGGCATGCCAGAGCACTGAACCATTGCCATCGCCATCTCTGCGTGTCGCCAGTGGTCACACCTCTGACGTAGCGGCAGTCGATGCAGGCTCAGACCTGGAGAGCGTAATGTCAGTGACAATGACGGAAAAAGAGAGCCTACTGCGGTCCCCCGCACAAGGTACTAGCTCCCTGCGTTAGGAACGGCCTAAAAGTTCGAAGAAGGGGCTGAAGGCTAAGGCGCAATACAAGGCGGCCCTGAAGATCCAGAACAGACTCCAAGGCATTGTTGACTTGTCCGAAGAGGACAAAGCCAAGCTGGCCTGGGCCGTGCAAAGGATCAAGGAGAGCCGCCGAAAATTCGATCAATAGCCGCACATGCGAGCAAAGACGAGTGGTTTCGCAAGCAAGGTGGAGGAGATGATGGCCGAGAAGAGGCAACACTCGACCGAGGGCAACAAGAACAGAAATGTTTCGGTTAGCAAATGGCAGCGCGGCAGTGTATGGTGACTCAAATGAGCCAAGATCATAAACTGCAAAGATGACCCGACACTATGCTGGCTTAAGTTGAAGGTCCCGACACTGGTTTCGGTATAGGAAGGGGCCTTGCTGGAGGTGGTCGACAGGGAGGATATCCCGTCAAAGCCTAAAGCTAAGGTGATTTTCCCCATCGCCGTCCAAGGAGACCAGGCGTTTCGGCCGCTGCAATCCCAGAGCCGACTGATTGGAAGGTGCTGCATGCAGATACCTTCTCCTCATCAGAGGGGGGCCAGCATGTAATCCTGGAGGCAGAGGACATTCTGTCTGGGAAAATGGCCTGGGGCCTAGGTAGCGTATACCTACGGCTAAAGATGCGTAATCCTGGAGACAAGGATACGCATACGCTACAAACTGGGGAGCTAGAGAGGGCTAGTCTCGCTGGAGATAGTCTCGGATGAGGAGGCAGACGATGAGGACGGTGACCTGACAGTCATAGTCAACCCCTTCTCACCTGGTGACGCAGCTACCCCACTGCTGAGGGTACTGCAGATCAACCTGCATAAAAGCAAGTTGCCATCAAAGGAGCTCATGTTGGCTTTGGAGCAAGGGCCCGTCGATGTGGCCTTAGTTTAGGAACCTTGGATTGCTTCAGGCAATGTGGTATCTGGACTCAGGTCACGCAACTATTGTACGTAATTTCCACCGACGGTAAGCAGAACCAGAACCGCCGTACTTGTATGGAAACGCCTGCATGATTATCTAATATCTAATCACAGTACTGATTATCTTACAGTGGTGATGATGGAGAGTGAAAAGAGGCGCCTCATTGTAGCATCCTGCTATATGGCCCACGACATGCCTACATCGCCCGACGAACATGTGAGGCTCACGACAGCAACCCAGAAAGGCTCACAAATAGTCATCGGAACAAACGCCAATGCACATCACAGCGTATGGGGATCGCCCGACACTAACGCAAGAGGTAAGTCTCTCTTAAATTTCATTTTAACTTTTAACCTAAGTATCGCTAACACGGGGGAGGTTAATACGTATGTAGGCCCAACGTGGTCGATCGTCCTTGACCTCACACTCACGGCTGGCATAACAATCTCTCATTGGAGAGTCCTTGAAAGACCGTAATTTTCTGACCATAAACACATTCAGTTCGAACTCAACTGCGAACACAACCCTAAACAAGTGCGGTATAGAAATCCAAAGAAGACCGATTGGGCAAAGTTTAGAAAACTAGTGTCAGCAACACTGAAGCAACCAGGTTAGATTGAGTCGGTGAACGAAATAGAGCATGCACTCTTAGTCGTGACTAAGACTCTACAGGATAACTACCAGAATACGTGTACGAAAAGGAAGTCAAGACAGCCATGGTGGAGCACCGAACTCTCCTTTCATCGAAACCACATCAAGGATCTGTTCAGGCTTACAAAACAGACCAATGCGAAACTCATACATGATAAGTACAGGCTCGCTCTAAGGAGCTACAAGGGCTCCCTCAGGAAGGCCAAAAGGAACTCTTGGAGAAAATTCTTCTCCAACCTGGAGTCAGTACCAGAAACGGCCAGGCTTAGGAAGCTTCTCTCCAAACAACCCACGATATTGTATCATATTGTATCAACTAAAGCTTTACAATGGGACATGGACTGAAAGTAGTGATGAAACGCTTCAAGTTCTGATGTCCACGCACTTTCCTGGGTGCACAGAGCTGTCAAATATAACGGAGCGCCCATTTACTCGAGGCAACGACAATCAAATTCCTATAAACGTAGACACGTCAAACAATTTAATTAGGGCCATTAAATCCTTCGCGAGCATAAAAAGCACAGGACTTGATGGGTAGAGCTGGGAAACCATCGATGGGACCATCGATAGTATAGATAGGACTATCGACCTATCAGTCTTACGTCCTTCTAACTTAAAACTATGGAGAAGTATGATTTTTTTTGTTGGAGATTTCATTTAAATTTGTGATTTTCAAAATCAACTTAATTTATTAAAAAATTTCAAATTTGGAGATTTTAGCTATATGCTATTAGTCTTCCTTTTGAGATCCGCCTTCATTTAACCTTTTAAGCAGCCCGGCGGTTTATTATAATTGCTCTGCTTTTCTAAGGGGTGCTCAGATATTTGCAAGCGCAACGGCAAAACTCACTAAGCTAAAGCCCGACAAGTTATTTTATTATGTTATGTTATTTTGTTGTTTCAGAATATTACAAAGAGAACCGGAGATATATTGAAATGTAAACATTTCTATCGATATATCATCGATGGTTTCCCAGCTCTAGTTTGCTTAGAACTTAGCCTATAGCTCCCATAGCTATAGGACAAATCGATCAAAAACAAAAAATTTGTATGAAGACATGTAGTATTTGTTAAGCGATCGCAACCAAACTAGCACAGAAATATAGTTTTAAAAAAAATTCTCACCAAATTTGGTCCAAATCGGACAACTACAAGCAAATTGGCCAAAATATTAAAAATTTTATTTTATGTACACGTACGTGCAGAAATAGTTAAATCACTGTTGATCTACTTAAGCCGCCCATTTTTTAAACAGTGGTGTGGTCCAGGGTAAAAGACATGCGCGAGATACGTGAGGTCTGCGGTTCGAGCCCCAGCACGGACAAGCATTTCTTTTTTTTATACCCTTGCAGAGGGTATATTGTTTTTGTCACGAAGTTTGTAACGCATTGAAGGAGGCGTTTCTGACCACATAAAGTATATATATTCTTGATCAGCATCAACAGCCGAGTCGATATAGCCATGTCCGTATGTCTGTCCGTCTGTTTCTATGCGAACTAGTCTCTCAGTTTTAAAGCTATCTTAATGAAACTTGGTACAGATGTGTATTCTCTCTGCTCGCAGATTATTTGTAAAAATCGGACAGATCGGACTACTATATCATATAGCTACCATAGGAACAATCGGTCGAAATGCATGCAAATGTATGAACATTTTCGGTGTCTATTGACCGATTTCAACCAAATTCACGCGATATGCATTTCTAATCGTTCTTCGGCTGCTTACCAAATTTCCGTCGAATCAGACTACTATATCATATAGCTCGCATAAGAACAATCGGTTGAAATGCTCAGTATGATAATTTTCCGTGGCTATTGACCGATTTCACGGAGAATCAATTTCTAATCGTATCCCATCTGTTGACAAAATTTCATCTTAATCGGACTTAAATATCATATATCTACCACAGAAATAGTTGGTGATTGAAACCAAATTAACGCAATATTCATGAATGCAAGGCTATTTAATCTTCGGCGAGCCGTTTTTTCTTGTTTTTCTATTACATAACATTGTTATATGTATGTAAATGCAGATAATCGGAAGTGTGCAAATGTTGAGTCGTGGTGCATATGATAGAGTTGTGGAAACCTGCGTATGATACCGCAGGTTAGATTACAGGCAATCGTAACTTTTTTTTTACTTTTTTAAATTTTAATTTAAACTATTATATTTTTTTAAATTTATATTTTAAACTATAAACCGCTCTGCTGCTTATTTTTCTATGTTTGTATGTTAAATGCGCACTACTATGAGTACGAGGTCTTGTACAGTCGGCTCGCTCTACTGTAGCCTTTCTTACTTGTTTTGAATGGGTTAAAATCGAAGACAAACCAATACTCGTGCAAGTTAAGCAGGTGTGAACAATTAACTGAACAATCAAAAAGGCCACACTTGTCAGCATAATTGAGAGACATATGTACCAACATAAGGCAACAAAAAAATTGAAATTCAAATATATGAAACCCGCGAAAATTCAAAATCCGCGATACTTTTTTAACACACCTCGTATACTGTCAAACGTATGTGTATTCGTATACAACCAAACAGATTTTTGATTTTGCTTTGATTGTTTTTGTTTCAACATGTTTTAATGCAAGTACAACACATTGTAATATCTCAATACCGATTTAAATAATTTAATCGGGATTAAAATGCAGAGAGTATTATACTGTCGGCCGTGATCGACTGTACTTTTCTTTATTGTTATTATATTTATTAGTTCGGTTTCGCGTTTACAGTAACCGTTTATAACGTATGTATGTAATTACTGTTGGTCGCCAATTAGCTAGAATAACTCAGACTGTTTTAAATAAAGAGTCGTGAGACTAAGGGAGAGTATGTGAATTATTATTAGTATTAGGACCGTGTGCCGCCATTTGAATTCACTTATAAACTGAAAGTACAATGTTTGGATACTTAACATCTAACTTAGAGTTGCCGGCGGCGCTTTTGGAGTCGACGCTGGCTCATGGTAGCCCCGCTGCTGAATCTGCAAAGCTTGTGCCTCGTGTGGGGTTTCGTATTACACAGCGAGCGCTGTGCAACAATGCCGCGGGCGCTGGCCCAGCTTTGTGGACCGACGGACCGAAACTTGACGCTCCGGCTTGGAGCGTTCTCGCTAACTGTGAAGAACGCTGACTCAGCCGGTGAAACGCCATGCGAATACTGTTTCTTTGCCTGGTTCGCTGGGCACTCACAGTTAACTTGTATATTCGTTGAAGAACGCTGACTCAGCCGGTGAAACGCCATGCGAATACTGTTTCTTTGCCTGGTTCGCTGGGCACTCACAGTTAACTTGTATATTCGTTGAATATGCAAATTTTAATGGTTTTTAAATTTTTTCGGGCATTTTGATATGGTTATTTAATTCAGTTGTTTATGAACGAAAAACGGTGAACGACATACATACATAAAAGTTCGGTTAATAAATTTTATAAAGCTCCAAATTCGTAAAAAAAAAATCGAGGCAAAAACATATTATACATTATTTTAACCAAATTAAGAACATCTCTTTTTAAAGGTCTAAAAAATTAACCTTATCGCAGTACTATTAGGGTCTCTATAGTACGGTTTGAATTTAATTGATTTCGAAGCAGGACTTATCCTTGTTTATATCCATTTTGTTCTATAAAAAAAAGCCGAGGAGCAATCAATTTTTAAAGAACGAACTAATCCTTTTATTTTTTTTTTCTATGAAATTCTGACAAGGAATCGTGTATTTCATGTTTTCCTACGTTATTAACTTTTGGGGCATACTGAACTAGAATGGACTAAACCAAGACGAACAATCTAGGATGAGAACAAGATCATCGAACAAGAATAAAGGTTCCCACACACCAGAGCGATTTATTCGCAGCGGCAGCGGCGCGAATAAAGAGCGTACAAATTTCCGCGTCCAAATCGTAAGAGTGATCACACTGGGGCGAATTTATTCGCGGCATTATTTTATTATATGCCGAGAAATATTGCGGGAAGCCATGAACAAAGACATTGTGCATAATAAACAGCTGTTCAAAACGTCACAAGTGTTGATTTTTTTATAACTTATTTTTTAATAAAAGTGAATGATAATGAGTTGAAAATTGCTTCTCTCATTATATTATTATTAATAAATTATATTTAAAGACAAAATAAAGTATTTTTACATGATAAATTTAATATTTAACACACGCATCACATGTGACGTCATCAGCACAGAACACAAATAAGTTTTTGTGCAATCTGAGTTTTATCGTTCTTGGCGGCAACGAAAAAAACGCTGCAAGCGCAGTTTTCAATGCTCAACGGAAAAAAGCTGCAAATTCATTAGACGCAATGTAATTAGATAATCGTGCCCCTGCCGCTGCGATTAAATCGCTATGGTGTGTGGGAACCTTAGGACCAAGAGAAACGACCTAGTCGACTGAATCCAAATATGGTATGCAGTTCGTCAGTTCATTTATGTAAATAGTTCAAACGAACTTATTTTGAACAATTCTATTCAAATCTAGCATGCATACGTTATGCTATTCACTGATCATGAACAATGAACAAAATAGCTGACTAAGTTCACGGACATAATTTGAACGATTGAACTTACACACAAAATTGAACTAAAAATCCCAAAATAGGAGATACGGACTGAACAACTTCTAATTGACAATAGTTTAATTGAACGTGGCTTGCAAACATTAATACAATTCTACATATCTGTTTTTTGTTATTTGTAACTGTTAAATCAATTATTCTTCAAATATACAAAATCGTGAAATTCGAGTGTAGATGTAGGATCCCCGCGAAAGTTAATTGTTCACAAGAGATCAATAGACAATGGTATTTATTTCATAGAGTTGTTTTACATACCTTATGCTTTTATTTTTCTTTTATAATGGACATATGTATATCACTGTTTTTTATAATCCTTTTTGAACTAATATATTCACCTGCATTATTATTTCGGTGTTATTTCTGCACGTTGTGTGCGACGCGACTTACATTGTGTTTACGCATTATGCTGTGCAAAATCAAAAAATAAAATTACAAAAGATAGTTGATATCGAGCACACCGAACCAATAATGTATACGAAGGCGGTCTAATAAGTACTTAGCCAAAGAAAATCGAATACATTGCAAAAGTGCCATCATTATCTACATACATATATATTATATACTAATCATTGGAATGTGTGTAACAGGGGAAAGCAGGCGTGGTTGACCCCACACGATATGTTCTAGATATAGCCATGTCCATCTGTCCATGTTTGATCCAAACTGGACAACTATATCTATAAGATTTATCCCCAGAATATGTCAAAAGTTAAAAAATGTTAATTATTTAATCTAAAAAACTTATTTTCTAAGTGTGTAAGATAATCCTTATACGACTTCTGACTTAGGGCAAGCCAGAAAAGTTCTTCATACCTAGTATTTGCGATTGTTTCTGAGGCACGTAAGATAGTGCCTCGATACCCAGGAAAGCACTTGCCACCCCTGATTGCTCGAGGTGAGGCCATTTTATCCCAGATAATCGGTTTAAGCGCAACAATGGCGCTATCCAACGAATCGAAGGAAAGGTTCCCACCCACCAGAGCGATTTATTCGCAGCGGCGGCGGCACGATTATCTAATTACATTGCCTCTTATGAACGCATAAACACCAAAGCGGTGTTGAATTCGCCTTGACGGCGAATTTGCAGCGTTTTTTTTCCGTTGAGCATTGAAAACCGCTCTTGCAGCGTTTTTTTCGTTGCCGCCAAGAACGATAAAACTCAGATTGCACAAAAACTTATTTGTGTTCTGTGCTGATGACGTCACATGTGATGCGTGTGTTAAATTTTTAATTTATCATGTAAATATACTTTATTTTGACTTTAAATATAATTTATTAATAATAATATAATGAGAGAAGCAATTTTCAACTCATTATCATTCACTTTTATTAAAAAATAAGTTATAAAAAAATCAACACTTGTGACGTTTTGAACAGCTGTTTATTATGCACAATGTCTTTGTTCATGGCTTCCCGCAAAATTTCTCTGCATATAATAAAATAAAGCCGCGAAAAAATTCGCCCCAGTGTGATCACACTTGCGATTTGGTCTCGGAAATTTATACGCTCTTTATTCGCGCCGCTGCCGCTGCGAATAAATCGCTCTGGTGTGTGGGAACCTGAATCCCGAAACCCCAACAAATGTGAGCGGCATGAAAGAATGCAACTGACACATCCAATGGAAGATCTAACCACTTCCTGACGATAGACCGTACCAGTCTGCCACACTTTCTCAGAACGCCTAACGACACACTCCCAAGAGTTAGCTTGTGATAGAGTTGTGGAATTAGAACAGTTCTGAGGGCGAACAACTTCTGTTGAGGCTTCAGGTGTGACCGCGTTAATATATCCAACTTTGGACCAATGTCCTCGGAAGGATTATAACGGGCCCTCCCTTCCGCAGAAAACCTAATGCCAAGATACTTCCATTCCTCGGAGCGCTTCAGAGCTGGACACGTGCGCGAACCTATGCAGAATGTATCTGTGGTGATCACAGTAGAGTTCTTCATACCTAGTATTTGCGATTGTTCCTGAGGCACATGAGATAGTGCACATGAGATAGTGCCTCAGAAACAATCGTACATGAGATAGTGCCTCAGAAACAATCGCACATGAGATAGTGCCTCAGAAACAATCGCAAATACTAGGTATGAAGAACTCTACTGTGATCACCACAGATACATTATGCTGGCTTGCCCTAAGTCAGAAGTCGTATAAGGATTATCTTACACACTTAGAAAATAAATTTTTTAGATTAAATAATTAACATTTTTTAATTTTTGACATACATATTCTGGGGAGAAATCCTATAGATATAGTTGTCCAGAACAAATTCGGCTGCATTTTATACAATTGGACAAATAAAAAAATTTTAAGCTAATAATAGTCACGGAAAAGGTTCATATTTCGCATTTTTAACCGACTGTTCTAATATGAGCATTATGATATATGTATGTAGGCTACCGATTTGGGGAAAAAAAAACTGCGTGCTGGTTGTCAAGTTTTTTTAAAACTGAAAGGCTAGTTTCCATTGCTGTTAATGCTGATTATAAATATATATGTATACTACAATGGAGCTAGTGTTCATCGTTCCATACAAACTAGCAACCGATTTGGCCTATGGCTGTAGGAAATTGTGAATTGATCCGGACCAAATTTGGTAAGGATAGTTTTAAACAAGTATAATCAAACACACATCTGT
Source organism: Drosophila dunni (assembly GCA_018152125.1). Lineage (NCBI taxonomy): Eukaryota > Metazoa > Arthropoda > Insecta > Diptera > Drosophilidae > Drosophila > Drosophila dunni. The sequence goes on along the minus strand of JAECXC010002239.1, from coordinate 221,814 downwards.
TTGTCTGTATGCAAATACACATACGTTTGTACTTTTAACATCTGTATGCAATATGTGTGTATTCGCCGCGGCCAGCGTCCGCGGACAGCGCTTCCGCCACACATGCAGCGAAACAAATCGAAAATGTGATTGTATTTACAGTATTGTAATTTATAATTCGTTTGGAGACTAATTATGTGTATCAAATCCACTTATGAAAAAAAAGCTAGAAACGTATCAACATTGATAATTAAACACACTGTCAATGCATGTTTGCAAGCGAGACAGAAACATACCAGCATGGTATTAATACATATGCACATATAAGTAAAGCCTGTCTGTATCTGGCTGGATACAGACGGCGATGTTACCTAGTAAATAACATTTGGTGGTTAGACGTAAATTGGAAATTGTAACGTTCTCGACTCAATTGGTTTTATTTTTGTATTTTTAAGTGACAATTCAAAGTATACTGTTCTCCACACCGCCCCGACCGCACAACATTAATCGCTAGCGTCAACGTCGACTTGTACTTGCCGTCGAATTCAGCAAACTGATTCCATACGTTGTTGCAGTTAAGTTGCGCAAGAGTCGGAAATGTGACTCCACGCATTGCATTCCATTTTGAAAAATAGTGTATCTTATAGCTCTTGATTAGCACTATAATTGGTGCTAAGGATGATTTAAGGCAAGTGTTGGTTTTCAAAATAATTACAAAAAACCAAGGGGTTCGCACGCTACAAAAACAGAAGTCGTTTTTAAAATTAACAGTTCAACCTCATATTTTTGCGAAACTAAGTAATAATATATTACAAATAATTTTAAATTATTACGAATTGGGACATCTTAATTAATGTTTTTATTTGATTCAAAAATAATGAGTAGTTTATTTTTATACTCTCTGCAAGAGTATATTGGGTTTGTGCAAAAGTATGTAACAGGCAGAAGGAGGCGTGGCAGACCCCATAAAGTATATATATTCTTGATCAGGTTCACAAGCCGAGTCGATATAGCCATGTCCGTCTGTCTGTCTGTCTGTCCGTCCGTATGAACAAACAGATTTCAGAGATGGCTACAAGTTTGAGCTTGGTGTCAATCGATCACATATTTAGTCAGGCAATACAAGAATCTTTTTGTTTTTCGATGCCACGTCCCATTCGCCCACAAAGAGCAAAAAACTAGACACACCTCGGAAAAAATCGGTGTTTTCGGCGAATGTCTCAGTAACTATGGCACCTAAGATCACCAATTTTGGTATGGAGCGTTCCTAGCGACACCGTAAATGCATTGGCATTTAAAATTTTGGAAAGCCACGCCCCTTTTTCTCGCAATACATAAAAATAATTCTCAACTATCGTTCCGTTTTTAGGCATTTGTTCATATAGTACACCATTGTAATTGTATAATTCAAGTGGAGGCTAACTATATCAAACTATTCCTGAAAGGTGCATTAAAATCGGACTATAAACAAGAAAACTAGAAGCGTTACAATATTGATAATTGAACGCAATGTCACTACTGAGTGCAAGCGAGACAGAAACATGCAAGCGTGATCGAACGTTTTCTCTGATTGTGTGGCGGCCGCCAGCAGACTGGCCGCGCCGAATACACACATACAAACATATAATGTCAAACGTATGTGTATTTGCATGCAAACAGATGTTTGATTTTGATTAGATTGTTTTTGTTTCACGGTGTTTTAATGGAAGTACTGCAGATTGTAATATCTCGATACCGATTTTAATAATTTAATAGAGATTAAAATGCAGAGAGTATTATACGGTCGGGCGTGCTCGACTGTACTTTTATTTCTTGTTTAACTCAGTTTTAATCGGGTTCGCAAGTGGTCGAACGCGGCATTTTTCCCCATCATACATTTTTTTTTTTTTTGAGTTGTTTATGAATATTGTACATATTGCATCGTTCCTTTTACATTATTCTTTTAGTCTTTAAACATAAATGAAGATTTTCATTGCATAACGTATCTCTCTAAGAACATAAATAAAAAAAATTGCAATAGAAATGCACAAAACAGAACTTTTGCACTTGTTCCGCTTTGAGTGTCAATATTTGGAGATGTCTGATGAATAGGTGTAAAATGGCCTTACATTAGATAAATTTAATACATTCGTTATTGTAAAATGTAAGAATAACATGAGTTTGAATTTTTTGGCTGTGGTTGACTTTTCTGGAGAAATGCCCATATACAAATTATTAAAAACTTGTGGTAATGCTCCGCGCTGTTGCAGATGTTGAGATCCAGTTCCTTTGGATTCTGGACCAGGTTGTGTAATATTCAATTTGGTTGTTTAGTTTGATTAGGTTGGAGAGTTGACTTCCAGTAAATTACTGGCCTTGTGGCTCAGCAATACTTGTGATTAATAACAAGTTGTAGTTAACGGCTGTGTGCCAGAGTAAAGCATGACTTTATTGTTAAACGTCTTGAACTGAACTGAACTCGCCGCCAACGAGCTGGGGCGTAAGTGAAACAAAAGTATTTTAATACAAAGAATCTTAAGCTACAAAATATATAAACTTAAAAGATTCGAAAATTGCAACAGGTAAGCCGCCTTGTCTCCAGCGGTAAAGCTGATCGTGCGGCATGTGCAAGATATCAGATTACCGTCCATGGCCTGATACCCTCTGGGTGTTGAACTGATTTTCGCCTCATCAACACTGATTCCGGCTGTTGGTTTATATTTTGGTTTGTTTATATGGTCAGCTGTTCCGAGTGGCACTCAATGACTTATATCAGGTTGTCAAAAAAGTCTTGCGGTATTTCCGCAAGCTTGTTTTTGCAAGCGCGTAGTTCTAGTTGTATTCGTCGCATCGGTTCACGCTAAAGCTTTTTGGAAAACTCTTTTCACGCGCTAACACGTGTTTGATTAATTGTTGTTTTTTTTTTAATCGTTCGTGAGTTATAGCGTCGCAAACATGGAGCAAAATAAAGAGAAAATACGGCATATTTTACAGTACTACTACGATAAAGGCAAAAATGCATCTCATGCAGCTAATAAAATCTGTGCAGTTTAGGGACCCGATACAGTTTCCATATCCACCGCACAACGCTGGTTTCAACGTTTTCGTTCTGGTGCAGAGGTGATCGAAGATGCGCCACGGTCCGGAAGGCCTGTCGTCGAAAATTGCGATAAAATCGCTGAATTGATCGAAAGAGACCGGCATAGTAGCAGTCGTAGCATCGCCCAAGAGCTGGGCATGAGTCATCAAACCGTTATAAACCATTTGAAGAAGCTTGGATTCAAAAAGAAGCTCGATGTATGGGTGCCACACGACTTGACGCAAAAAAACATTTTTGCCCGTATGGATGCATGCGAATCGCTTCTGAATCGCAACAAAATCGACCCGTTTTTGAAGCGGATGGTGACTGGCGATGAAAAGTGGATCACTTACGACAACGTGAAGCGCAAACGGTCGTGGTCGAAAAGCGGTGAAGCTGCCCAGACGCTGTCCAAGCCTGGATTGACGGCCAGGAAGGTTCTTCTGTGTGTTTGGTGGGATTGGCAGGGAATCATCCACTATGAGCTGCTCCCCTATGGCCAAACGCTCAATTCGGACCTGTACTGAAGAAGAGGCCATCTTTGATCAACAGAGGCCGAATTGTCTTTCATCAGGACAACGCCAGGCCACACACATCTTTGGTGTCGCGCCAGAAGCTCCGGGAGCTCGGATGGGATGTTCTTTTGCATCCACCGTATAGTCCGAATCTCGCACCAAGTGATTATCACCTATTTCTGTCCATGGCGAACGCGCTTGGTAGTCGGAAGTTGTCCACAAGAGAGTCCTGTGAAAATTGGCTCTCCGAGTTTTTTGACAATAGGTAATCGAGTTTCTATAAGAGGGGCATTATGAAGTTGGTATCTCGTTGGGAACTCGTCATCGAACAAAACGGCGCACATTTGACTTAAATGGCATTATAATAAACAATTTTATGAACAATTGAAAATTCAATAAAAAAAAACGCAAGACTTTTTTGACAACCTTATACAACAGCTCCCGAGGGGCTCTCGTTAACTTACATGATGAGTGAGTTTGGCTGCGATCGCTCAACGAACACTACATACATGTCTACACAAATCGTCTATGTATTTTCGACCGATTTATATAATTTACAATGTGCGGGGCAAGCTTGATCTACCTGCACATAAAAGTAAAATATGTATGAATTTTGGTGCTCCTAACTTTTAGCCTCTCAAATATCAGCGATCAAGTCTTGTTTAGACAAACGCATATATATAAAATAAGTAAGAAAGGCTACAGTCAAGCGAGCCGACTATAAATGACCCCGTACTCTCATAGCAGTACGCATTTCTCCATACAAACAAAAAACTTGAAGAAGTAGCAGAGTGATTAATATTTAAAACATACATACAGCTGCGAGCAAAAAAATAGTAGTGGCTATTTTATATTAATTCAACATATAGAATACATTATATTTTGTTCAATGTTTTGCGGTTTTTTGATGTAGGCTTGTTTATAGGGTCGTAATTGTTTAGTTTATGAAAAAAAAAAAGGGGTCCTTTATCCTTTTTCGAAAATATGACATTTTTTTAGAAAAAATTCTTTTTTTTAACGAGCAAAATAATAGTAGTGAATTTTTTTTAAGTTCAATAAAACAATTTATAAATGTTAGATCCGTTTTAAGATATTTATTATGTATTTATTGTGTTAGGGCACCTATTCCGGGTTTTTTGGTTATTTAACCTACAACCGTGATCCCTTGCACAAGAGCAATCCAATTTTTAACCAATCTGACCATGTTTAATGGGCCACTCCACTCCTGGCCGAAACTGGGTAATTTAGGTGCATTACAAAATACTCAGTTAGTAGGTTTATGGTCTTTTATAATATATTGGGAGATTTCCGTATGCTATAAATAGTTAAAATTTCTTCCTTCAACATTAGTGGTTCTGACCAAACCTTGAAAGACACTTCCAGTGCTTCCTGGGTCACCCTAGAGGATCCCAAAGGATGAAGATTTTAAGATTCCATTGTAATTTTTTATAAGTTATACTACATTTTTCGGGTTTGCCCGCTACTTTCTATATTATATTGGGAATTGAGAGTCAGGTTTGGAGGTACATTCATATTGTTGCCATTCTGCACAAGTTCTGTTCTTGGAAACGAGGATTTTGATTTCCTTTTCCTTGATCCTTTTTTCAAGGGAAGTGCGCTTACCCCTGCCCGGAAAAGCCACTTAATTATAAAAAATTAGTGAAATTTGTATTGTAATATCTAAAAATTGAAAACAGCCTGCACAAACTGACTGGTATCATGCTAAACCACGACCAAAAGTTGACAATATCAACCACTACTTTTAAATAAGTATATATGTACATATTTAGATTTTCTACATCGATTGTTTTAAAAGTAGTTTTAAGTTTAACGTAAAAATAAAACTTGTAATATAATTAGAAATTTATGTATGAATACGACGGTATTTAAATTAAATTTAAGTTTTTAAATTAAATTTAAAAAAATAAATAAACAAAATACTTCACTGACCGGATTCAAACTTGCGACCTCACACATATACGCCAAACAACCAACCGCAACCCGACAATCTGTACAAATTAAAATGTTATATTAAAAGTTTCAATTGAAATTAAAAAATGTAAATTGACGAATATCCTTGTCATGATTCGAACCTGGCACCAGAAACACAAGTACCAGAACAAATCTCAACCCTACCAGGCGCACTACTTTTGCGAAGGTTCCGATTATCTGCATTTACATGCAATAATTTTTTGTTAAATAAAAAAAGTAAATCGCACGTCCGTGCCGACATTCGAATCTTACGTTTGCATATAAGTTCGAAAAATAATAACAGGCACCTCTACCATTTGGACCACATTTCGCTCGATAATTATCGCGGCAAATGTATGCAAACATAGAGTTATCTCTTTTCTTTCAAGCTAGTGTACATAACTAACAATTATTGGACATTGCTTTTGATGAGAAGACAGCTGTTTTCAAAATTTTGCGGTGCTGTAAGGCGCGTGACAAAAATTTGAAATAAACTTTCACAAAGAATTTGAAAGATAATAGTTACAGTTCCAAAATAATAAGTTTATTATATATAAAAACAAATGTTTGAGCGAATTTTAATGAAAATTGGCACTTAAAAAATTTAGAAATATAGCCTCAAAATAATTCAACCAAAAATGTTACTAACAAAATTAAGTAAATTTGTAAAGAAAACTAATTAAAACATATTAATAAGAAAACAATATTTAAAATATTGCTTAGTGATACGAAAAAGTATTTTTAATTTTTATTTTATACGTCTAATATGGGCAAAAACATTAGTGAACTTTGACCTTACATTTTAATGCACCCTGTTGACTGATCCCTGTTCAAACATTAATTTCAAAGGTTAATAAGTTTTCTGTTAAATGCTTTTTAATATTTTCAAATAGTACCTGGTACCTGGTCTCCTTGAAAGGCGATGGGGAAAAGTAACTAAGACTTCAGCTGCTGATCTTGGCTCCATTGAGTAACCCTGCGCTGTCAAAAGTGCGCATAGGAGCCTCCGGTTCCAAGTCCACCTTTTCTAGCAACAGCCCGACTAGCTTCTTATGAACGGCTTTCCAGCGTTCTTCTGAGACTCTGCCTTTCTTGTTGCTTCGGCTTATCAGAGCTGCAATTGTAGCCTTCTTATTTTATTACGGTCGGGGAATAGCTCCTTTCGGGCCGCGCGGCTGTTTGATAACCGGAGCATCTCTGCTGTAGTTGCTCTCGGTCGAGCGTTGCCTCTTCTCGGCCATCATCTCCTCCACTTTGTTGGCGAAAACACTCGTCTTAGCTCGCATGGCAATTGATCAAAGTGTCGACGGCTCTCCTCAATCAGGAATTTTTGACAAGTTAAAGATTTTATCTTGTAGAGCTCTTAGGATTGGAGAAAAACTTTTTTAGAAATCGTGACTAAAGATTTCAAAATGTGAGTTTTGGGAAAAAAGTGATTAAGTTCGACGGGTTAAGCGGAAAAGTTCTACTAAGTGGGACTTCCAAAGGCTGTGCCCCTAACAATTTTAATCGTACTTCCTTGGATATTTCGAGACGGAATTAAATAAGAAACCCACTTATTTGAAATCACAAAATCAAAATTTACGAATTAATCTTTCGACTCGTTCAAATATTGAATTATAACAAAACGGCAGCTGAACCAAAAAAAAAAATAGACTTTTAAAAAAATATTTGTCCTTCAGTTGGTTATTAAAAGAAAATAAGTGGCAGAGTGACAAAAAGAAAAAAATAATTTAAAAAAAAAAATATATATATTTAAGATGACCGAACAAGAAAGATTTTTGTACCCCAACTTAATACATTATGTCTTGAGAAAATGGTCAAAGCAAGGAAATTGTTAAAAATTAAAAAAAAGGAAACAACTATTTTCGGCTATAACACCTTTTGTACATTACGCTTAGAGGGTTCAAAGCAATTTTTAAGCCAATAAAAATGGAATATTTTGAAAATGCTCACTGTGTATTCCCCATTTACTTTGAATATCGAATGTAACAAACTAAATTTAAAACATCCACGGAACGAAAGCATGAATACATGCTTGCCAAAATTTCGGAAAATAATTGTGTGAATATATTCAATATATACGGCTCTTAACAAATTCGAGATGGAAGAGATAATTAACTTGCAGAGGCATATCAAATTTTGTGTAATAAAATTATTATATTAAATTAAATTATGTGTAATTTTAGTACTTATATACGCAAATAAAATTATTAAAAAAAAAATTCGTGTCCAAATTATTGTGGATACAAAAAATCCTAATATTCGCTTAAAGGTAAAGTTTGGTTGCACGATTTTTTTTTTAGAAGCTGTCAAATATTAAATCTATGTATATACAATCTTTACATACACATAATATAGGGGTTGGGCATTTTATTATTTGTTATACTCTCTGCAAGAGTATATTGGGTTTGTGCAAAAGTATATAACAGTCAGAAGGAGGCGTGGCAGACCCTATATAGTTAATATGTATATTCTTGATCTGCATCACAAGATATAGCCATATCCGTCTGTCCGTCCGTATGAACAAACAGATTTCAGAGATGGTAAGAGCTACAAGTTCGAGCTTGGTGTCAATCGATCACATATTTAGTCAGTCAATACAAGATTCTTTTTTTTTTGATGCCACGCCCCATTCGCCCACAATGAGCAAAAAACTAGACATACCTCGGAAAAAATTTGTGTTTTCGGCGAATATCTCAGTAATTATGATACCTAGGATCACCAATTTCGAGGTTCCTAGCGACAGCGCAAATGTATTGACATTTCAAATTTTGAACTATCAAGCCCCATTTTTTCACAATTAATAAAAATAATTCTCATTTTTCGTTCGGTTTTTAGGCATTTGTTCATATAGTACAGTATTGTAATTTATAATTCGCGTGGAGACTAACTATATAAAACTATCCTGAAAGGTGCATTGAGATCGCACTATAAACATGAAAACTAGAAGCGTTACAATATTGATAATTGAATGCAATATTAACGTATGAGTGCAAGTGAGACAGAAACATGCAAGCGCATGCTCGAACGTTTTCGCTGCCTGTGTAGCGGCAGCGCTGTCCGCAGACGCTGGCTGCGCCGAATAGACACATCCATATATGCTTCATATATTGTCAAAAGTATGTGTATTCGCAAACAAACCAACAGATGCTTGTTTGATTATGATTAGATTATTTTTGTTTCAACGTGTTTTAATGCACGTACAACACATTGTAATATCTCGATGATGATTTTAATAATTTAATCGTGAAAAAAATGCAGAGAGTATTTTACGGTCGGGCGTGCTCGACTGTACTTTTCTTGTTTTAATTTATTATCATTTTTGATTACACAATATTTAAAGCGCTTCATTCAAACACTTTTTAAATAATCGGGGAGATGAGTCAATGGCCATGTTTATGTTAAAGATGAGTGATCACGAAATGTTAGTTAAAAAAAAAATCTCTTTAATCTATGGTTGATTGGCATTCCCGGGTACGACGATTAGAACTATATATTAGGATAATGTATTATGTCAAAATAGACTGCAGCATCATATAACAGGATAAGTCTTTGAAAAAACTTGACAATGGTTGGAATTAGGGTAATTGGCCTGAATCGTTAGATTGTTTATAGAAAATTGCAAATGCTTAACTTTATAAACAGATGCTCGAAACAGTTCATCTTTAATGAAATGATCAAAATCTTCTATGGAAAAAGAAAATGTGTTAAAGCAATTAATCAAATCTGTGGCAGAATGAAAATTTAGGAGCGTTATTATAAGGATATTATATAATATAATATATTATCCAGATATTGTAATGTGTTGTACTTGCATTAAAACACGTTAAAACAAAAACAATCTAAGCATAATCACACATACATCTGTTTGTCTGTATGCGAATACAAACACGTCAAACAATATATGATGCATTTATGCATGCATGTGTGTATTCGGCGCAGCCAGCGACTGTGGGCAGCGCTGCCGCCACACAGGCGAAAACGTTCTTGTATGTTTCTGTCTCGCTTGCACTTATTAGTGATATTGCGTTCAATTATCAATTTTGTAACGCTTCTAGTTCTCTTGTTTATAGTACGATTTCAATGCGTCTTTTTAGGATAGTTTGATATAGTTAGCCTCCACTCGAATTATACAATTACAATGCTGTACTATATGAACAAATGCGGAAAGTAGGCGGAAAGTAAGTTGAGATTTATTTTTATGTATTGTGAGAAAAAAGGGTTTGGTAGTCCAAAATTTTAAATGACAATCCATTTACGCTGTCGCTAGGAACCTCCATACCAGAATTGGTGATCCAAGGTGTCATGGTTACTGAGATATTCGCCGAAAACACAGATTTTTGGGCGAATGGGGCGTGGCATGGAAAAAAAAAGATTCTTTTATTGACTGACTAAATATGTGATCGATTGACACCAAGCTCGAACTTGTATTACCATCTCTGAAATCTGTTTGTTCATACAGACAGACGGACATGGCTATATCGACTCGATATAGCCATGTCAGTCTGTCTGCTTGTCTGTCCGTATGAACAAACACATTTCAGAGATGGTAAGAGCTAAATGTTCGAATTTAGTCTCAATCGACTACATACATATTTAGTCAGTCAATACAAGAATCTTTTTTTAGATGCCACGCCCAATTCACATACAATGAGGCAAAACCTGGACACACCTCGGAAAAATCGATGTTTTTGCAGAATACCTCCGTAACTAGCGACTGCATAAATGCAATGTCATTTAAACTCTTACCCAAAGGAAATCACAGAATTTTCCAACTTCAATGCCGTTTTTAAGGCATTATCGTACAGTATTATAATTTACAATTCGTTTGGAGACTAGGTATATCAAGTTATATTGTAACGCTTCTAGTTTTCTTTTTGATAGTCCGATTTCAATGTACCTTTCAGGATAGTTTTATATTGTTAGTCTCTACACGAATTATACAATTACAATATTGTACTGTATGAACAAAAGCCTAAAAACGGAACGAAAATTGAGAATTGTTTTTAGTAATTGTGGAAAATCTCCACTTTTTCCGAGGTGTGACCAGTTTTTTGCTCATTGTGGGCGAATGAAGCGTGGTATAAACAAACAAAACTTGTTACTCAAAAATTCAGATAACCGAAAAGGAGGGCTTAAGACACGATTGAGACGTTCAACTTGGCCATTGGTAAGGGGGGAGGCAGTAACATTTAGTACTTGAATTATTTGATAAGACTGCAGAAAATTAGTAAATTCGGCGGAAGTAAAGCAAGTACCTTGATCACTCATGATCCGACGGGATGAATGGTTAATCTGGCGGAAGAATGACACGCTTCACGGAAACTGCTAATGGCGGCGTGATACAACTTTTCAAACTTGGTAAACGCGTCGATAACAACTGTGAGATATTTTTCTTCGAATGTGTAGAAGTGATCAATATGGATTGTTTTAAACGGTAGATGTTCCTCTGAAATGCTCTTACTCTGAGGAGAAGAGGAGGCAGTTTTTAATATAGTTGTTAACGTAAGATTTCATATCCGGAAACCAATAATGTCTCTTGATCTGGGTACAACACTTTTCCGAGGACAAATGACCTAACTTCTTATGCACTGCTCGTATCCCGGCTCGAAGCTCAAAATCGGAAACTTCTTGATCCTCCAGATCATTACGTAGCTTGACAACTTCTGGATCCCGATTCTGTGGCAGTTGCAGTTGCAAATCCAGGTCCAAATCATTGACATAGGGGCAGTGACAACTCTACTTAGTGCATCAACAGGGGGCATACATGTGCCTAAACGATGAACGGTCGTATACTTACAATTATCTAACAGAAGTGGGCAGCGGGCGATTTTTGCGAAGGATCCACCATTAAGTGTCAACGCTAACGAATTGCACTAAGCGATTATCTTGAACGGAATAAACTTAAGATAAGCGATTAATAGAGTATACAATGAGTAACGTTTCCAATTCATAACTATGTAACTTAGACTCGGGCGCGGAATCAGTTTTGGAAAAATAAAACACCGGATGAAATTTGCCGTCTGTTTGTTTCGGGAAGAGTACCTCTCCAAAACCAGCGGAACTAATATCACAATGCCACTTGGTTTCTGGCTTCAGATTGTAAATATACAGCACAGGCGATTCTATCAGTTTAGACTGCAAAGCTCAGAAGGATTCACGACATTCGTGAAAGAAAATGTAAGTGGCGTCTTTTTTCAGTAGTCGACACACCGAATAGGCAATTTTCGCAAAACCGGGTACAAATCGGCGAAAGTAAGAGAAAATATGCACACAGCGTTATAACTACTTTCTTTCTTTGGATGCCGGCAGATTATTTATAGCCTGAACATATGCAGGTTTGGGACTGATTCTGGAAGAATTAGCTATACATACATATATCCTAAATATTCCCGATCCTCATACGTGAAACGACACTTATACAACTTAAGAAATAATTCATTCACTCGTAAGGTATGCAGCGTCTCTTTCAGAACTTGCAGATAGATCTCAAATCATCCATATAAATTACCAACTGCCCCCGATTTATAAGTACCTTCAGGACAAAATATACGAATCGAGCAAAGACCGGGGGACCATTACAGACTCCGAACGGCATATGTACATACTCAAACTGACCATCAGGAAAAACAATGGCAGTATATTTAATTAAATCATGTTATCATCTTAACATGGTGAAATACACCAGATTTACCCCGCCGATGTTCAACACAATCGTCTAACAGCGGAATCGGAAAATGGTCACGGACAGCAGATTTGTTCGGAGGTCAATAATCAACATATTTCCTTAACGTGTTGTTTTTGAGAACGGATACAATAGCGGAAGCGTAAAGATAACTATGACGAATAATACCAACGGCATATTTGTAGCACTGTTGAGTGTGAATACTCGTTTGGTCGAATATACGAACTGCATGTTGCATCTCGGGTTGTCCTTCCTGGGGCTATCGCGGCTAGCTCATTCGCCTCAGGGCGGGGTTGTTAACCAATGCTCACCGAGCGTACAATCAACAATCATCGATTGGGAAACCTCGATATCACCACTACTACTCTACACAAACACTACCAACACTAAACAACTATCGGCGGCATCAAAGTTTTGTCGCAACGTACCCACCCTACCTGTGGCGGCAACATTCAAAACTTTTCGTTGCGCCACCCATTAACAATAATTTTCCTCAACTCTACCACTCCAGGCTATGCAATCCCCCTCCTATTAACAAATCACTCACACATATTCATCTTTTTTTCATTAGCTCATACACATACATATTTATTTACAATAAACATGTTCGGTCCTTACTTCTATAGCTTTCTTAGTTAATTTCATTATTTTATTTACTTTATTATACTTGAAAAATCGAGAAGCTACTTTAAATAAAGAACAAATTGCACGTTCATAAACAATACAATTTATTGTTGGACAGGCAATCGCGGAAAGGCTTGGTAGCGTGTGTGTGGTTACAGCGAGACGAAAATCAAACTTACATGCTGGCTTAAGTATAAGAGTTTTTATGCGTATATTACTGGACAATTCAATAATCTCAGTAATTAAAGCTTATCCTAACAATTCATTTTGTCTCCTTGTTCTAACTACTATCATGATCCAACATTCCGGCCACCTTGAAGGGATCGCCTTCAATCCCTTGGTAGCCCTGGTAGCATTAGCGCGGGCCGCCGGCTGGTCTGCCGCATGTCCAGTCCTCCGACGAGAGGGCCGCTTTGAGATAAGCCTCCACTCCATCTTCTTTCCGCGGAGAACTGAAGGCTGCTTTGCTTTCTTCGAAATGAGTCCTGGAACTCCTTCACCAGGCTCCTCACGAAAATGTGGCTTCTTCTCCAAGTATCGCGTGCCACGTCGAGCGAATAAGCTGTACGCTGTTAAAATGAGAGGCTTAGTGGATCTTGCTGTAAACTCAATATGAACAGCATTTGATGCAAAACACACGAACACCGCTGTATACAATTTTGGCGGGGCTCGTCCTCTTATCTTTACCAGCACATCTGTGGCACCGCACAACTCTATACTTAGATGCATCAAAGAGATTCGTCCTTCAAAATCGTCCGACTTTTGAATGTATATAGTCAGCGATTGCAATCTTACTAAGCTAGATAGGCAAACGAGTACTGAGTATTCTTTAAACCCTTGAGGCCAATGTCTTTTTACCTTGCAACGAAGCCGAACGAACTGATCGAGTTTCTGAACGCCAAACCCTCTTGACGACAAATCGGCTGGATTTGATGATGTCAGTCCATGTTTCCAAGATACATTTTTGGCCATCTCTTCGAGGCCTGCAACTCGATTGGCTACAAATGTTGCTAGTATTGAAGGGGAAGTTTTTAAACAATGTAGTGCGGTTTCCAAATCATTCGAGAAACTCGCACTTTCGATTCGACATCGGTCCAACGCGGATATTTGGGCTAAAATATACGCGAAAGATTCTAGTAATGTTTTTCGCTTGGTGGGACTTAGTTTGGCTAAGCTACCAACCAAGTGATACCGAAAAGTATCCAAACTTGGTGTCCACCTTATGCCAAGCGTTTTAATCGAATCGGCATCATTGGAAATCCGAAGTTTCTCATTTCCGCCTTCATCTAATACGTTATAATGGTTTGAAAACCATTTTGCCAATTTAAACTTGCCCGGTTTGATATCTGCCGTGAGGGCAGGTCGGTTCAGACGGAACCTAAAAAATGAACAAATTAGATCCCTCTGAATAGCAGGTCCCACCACTACTACTCCAATTTTGGCGGAACTGCTATCAGGTCTCAGGACGCACTGCTGTGAAAGGGTGTAATGTGGTCCTGGTGGAACTTTTGTATCCATGAAAACCATTCGACCAAATTCATGAAACTCGAATATACTTTATGAACTTCCAACTTCATGGAAAGTACATATGCCTTTGCAACTTTTGATTATCCCATTACTTTGGGATCAATCATGCAAGTCAAATTGACGCCAAAGTGTCCAATCGGCAATTTACGAACTCTGTCCCGAGAGCTTTGTTTGCAAATGATGTGCTCCGCAGAATAATTTGCCGAAACACTTTTCAACGGGACAGCTTCAACCTCACAGTGTCGATCTACACTGTCTTCAAAACGAGCATCTTTTCTATGTTGCATCACTGAGCAACATATTGGGCTTTTGTTAAGCATTTTCTTGCACCGCCCTTCGCCAATCGAATTTGTCCGTTACAAAGCATTTCAAAAAAGGAGTCGGCTCCCAGAAGTATATCTATTTTCTGGGGTTTGTGGAACTCAGGGTCAGCCAAATCGATATTTGCTGGGATCTTCCACCTATTGATGGGATCTGGCTGCCTGCTACAAATCGATTTCAGCACCCAAAACTCGGCGCTGAACTGATGTCTCGATACACGAGACGAAACTATAGTCGATACTTCGCTTTTTGCACTTAAACTTGACTGTCCTACCGACTTGACGGTCAAGCATTTGTTTTTGCGTTGAAGGCGCAAGGCATGAGCGAGGTCTTCTGTCATGAAATTCACTTGAGACCCTGAATCCAACAAGGCTCTAGCGTTTCGTTCCTGACCGAATCTGTCTCGAACTGTAACGACTGCGGTCGCAAGGATTACTTGATCGATTTCGCTAGCAACATGATCTACATGGGCAGGATGAGCAGAGGCTTGTGATTTTTCAACGAGTGCGTATTTGTGCAGGAGAGTATTGTGAGGACGAGAACAAACTCTACACTTCGACGCAGTACAGTTGGACACTCTGTGTCCCGAATGTAGACAATTTATACAAAGTTGACTGGATTTTACGAAATTGAATCTTTCGTCAACTGGCAAATCTGCGAACCCTTGGCAGTTTCCAATCACATGGTTGGCACTGCAAAAGTTGCATTTGGGTTGTACTTCTTTCTCGACAGTCGTACATGCAAATGACGACTTTCTTGTATTTTCTTTGTCGGATTTCTGCTTCATCCGGGACTTTGAACTTTCTTCAGCAGATAAGTGCTGATATCGCCTGTTCAAAGCCACAACGCAATCGGCCCATTTCGGCAATGTATTATAGTCAAGTTGCTCCTCATACTTCGACTTCGTATGAGGATCCACCTTTGACATAACTATATGGATTAAAATTGCGTTAGCGAAATCCTCCTCATTCCCAACTGACATTAGCGAATCAAAAATTGCCGATACCGAGTCAACCATTGTGCGAATTCCAACTGCTGATGGCTTGGACATCGGCTCAATGTCGAACAACTGAGCGAGAGTATCGAAGAAGATCAGGCACTTGTTGTCGTATACTCGACTCAAACTCTCCAACGCCTTTGGGTAATTTGCATCAGATACCTGGAAGGCTCTGATGGTGCCTAACGCCTCATCTGATAAGCACGATATCAAATGGTTGAATTTTTCAATATTTGACAGCGAGCGATCCGAATCAACTAAACTACTAAACAGACCGATGAATTGTCTGTATTCGGAGTGCTTGCCACTGAATTTGGGCAGCTTTAGCTTGGGCAGGTGAGAGTGGTGAGAAACTGGAGCACGGTCAACAACTTCAAATTTGCTAAGAGCAGCCATATATGATGACCGTGCAAGAATGCAAGTTTCCTCAAGCATTGAGCGGCTAGTATTGTCAGGATCTATTGCATCGATCTCTGACTGCAGATCCATAGCTTTGGAAATGTACGAATTTAATATATCTAGCCGGCACTGAATCTCAAATTTACTTGGAGTCACCATTTTATTAATGAGTGAACTCCTCTGGCGCTCTATGTCGCTCTCTACTTTCTCCAATTTAACAAATAGTTGACTTAAACGAGCACTAAGGCAAGTTTCGTCGACATCCACTACAGTCTCATTGTAATCTACTTTGTGTGCCATATTGACTTATTAAACGTTGGCTCTATTCGAATGCACTTAAGTGTACTGTCACAAAGACAGTAGCTGTTCAATATAAACGAATCGAAGAGTAATGACAATCAGCTGGCTAACTACACTTCTCGAATAGCAGAGCTAACAACAACTAGTTAAACGCAAGCGTATGCAGATAAGCGCTGACAACCAAAACAAAAGAACAATCTACGCAAACGCACCAGCGCAAACAATAACCAGCTGATTAGCGATATTCCGACTATTCGACTGCACACTGCGTAAAAACAACAACAGCGCATGCGCAGGTAGACAAACGATGCGATCTACCAACAACAACTAAAGGGCTTGCAGTTAATCAGCGTACGTTTGTATGTTTGCTAGCGCGACACAAACAAAGCAAAGCAGAAGCAAAGTAAAGCAATAACAAAGTACAACCTAACTACCGCAATTATGTATGTAAACGCGAACTGTGCAAATTATGTGCAAAGAACAAAGGTCAAAAAACCCACCACCGAAATATGTAGATTGGCGAATAGCGAAATCAAAGAGGAACGGCTAACGAGAAATAAATATAACAAATATATTTGCACCAGTTAAGTGTTTTGTTTTATTTATGTATATTTATTTGATTCGATTTGTGTGTTTTGCGTCAAATAGCCTTTCAATATATCACAAGTATATGTATATCAGTGCCGAAACGCAATGTCTTTATTGTGCATCAAATGGAGCAGTACTTTTCTATGTACGTTCACGAATATGTATTATGCGCCGCTTCTACGCTTGCACTTTCTATTCTACTATGCACTGACTCGTTTGGGCACTGTTACCTGATCAGAAGAATCGCTCTTGGACTCAATTCTGGGACTATCTCCAAGATGGGTGTCTTCAACTCCTGGTTGTTTAAAATCCAAAGCTCCAAAGAAGTCAACAGCTCCAGGGAAATCCAACAACAAGTGTAACGATACCGACACACACCGCAAACCAAGCCTTGAAATGTCTTAAAGACCAACAAACGCGATTGAAAGTCCCTGCTCGTGCGCCATGAAAAATCGAGAAACTACTTTAAATAAAGAACAAATTGCACGTTCATAAACAATACAATTTATTGTTGGACAGGCAATCGCGGAAAGGCTTGGCAGCGTGTGTGTGGTTACAGCGAGACGAAAATACGAACTGGCCTGCCGCTCGCGACAGCTGCATTGCCGAATACCAATCAAACTTACATGCTAGCTTAAGTATAAGAGTTTTTATGCGTATATTACTGGACAATTCAATAATCTCAGTAATTAAAGCTTATCCTAACAATTAATTTTTTCTCCTTGTTCTAACTACTATCACGATCCAACAATAGTCTCTGCAAGAGTATATTGGGTTTGTGCAAAGTATGTAACAGGCAGAAAGAGGCGTGGCAGACCCCATAAAGTATATATATATTCTTGATCAGCGTCACAAGCCGAGTCGATATAGCCATGTCCGTCTGTCCGTATGAACAAACAGATTTCAGAGATGGTAAGAGCTACAATTTCGAGAATCTTTTTTTTTTCGATGCCACGCCCTTTTTCCCACAATACATAAAAATAATTCTCAACTTCCGTTCCATTTTTAGGCATTTGTTCAAATAGTACAGCATTGTAATTGCATAATTTGAGTGGAGGATTACTACATATATCAAACTATCCTGAAAGGCGCATTGAAATCGGACTAAAAACAAGAAAACTAGAATCGTTACAATATTGATAATTGAACGCGATATCACTAATGAGTGCGAGCGAGACAGAAACGTTTTCGCTTTCTGTGTAGCGGCAGCGCAGCCCGCAGTCGCTGGCAGCGCCAAATACACACATACATATGTAAGAACACATATAATGTCAACCGTATGTGTATTCGCATACAAACAAACAGATGTATGTGTGATTATGCTTAAATTACTTTTGTTTCTTGTTTTTTTTTTTAATGTGTGTATTTCACATTGTCTTTCCTTTTGTTTCGTGTGCTCTCGCCTTTAGATATTTAAGAAGGGAGTCCCCGGGGTACCTAATACGACCTAAGAGCTTAAAGAGGCATTGAGTGCCGGACAGTGCCAAAAACTATTAAGATTTATATTATTCGCGAATCGAAAACACAGCAGAAAAGGGCCAACAAAACGAAATCATAAATAACAAATTATTGGATAAATAATAAGTTAAATAAATAATAAATTGGATAAACAATTACCTAAATGAATATTACATTACAAAACAAGTAAGAAAGGCTACAGTCGATCGAGTCGACTGTAAAAGACACCGGACTCCCATAGTAATAGCGAAATTTAAAAATTAAAATTTATATTTACATTTTGAATTGATATTTAAAAACAAGAAAGAAAAGTATAGTCGAGCACGCCCGACCGTATAATACTCTTTGTATGTTAATCCCGATATTATTATTAAAATCGGTATCAAGATATTACAATATCTAGTACTTGCATTAAAACACATTGAAACAAAAACAATCTAAGCATAATCACACATACTCCTGTTTGTTTGTATTCGAATACACATAAGTTTGACATTATATGTGTTCACACATGTATGTATGTGTGTATTCGGCGCGGACAGCGACTGCCGACTGCGCTGCCGCCACACAGAAAACGTTTGATCACGCTTTTATGTTTCTGTCTCGCTTGCACTTAGTAGTGATATTGCGTTCAATTATCAATATTGTAACGCTTCTGGCTTTCTTGTTTATAGTCCGATTTTAATGCACCTTTCAGGAATAGTATTATACAATAGGAATTATACAATGCCAATGCTGTACTATATGAACAAATGCGTAATAATGGAACGAAAGTTGAGAATTATATTTATGTATTGTGGAAAAAAGGGGAGTGGCATTTTAAATGCCAATGCATTTATGCTGTCGCTAGGAACACTCCATAATAAACTTGGTGATCCTAGGTGCCATAGTTATTGAGATATGCGCCGAAAACACCGATTTTTTCAGAGGCGTGTCTAGTTTTTTGCTCATTGTGGGCAAATGGGGCGCGGCATCAAAAAAAATTTGTTTTTCTTGTATTGACTGACTAAATATGTGATCATTTGACACCAAGCTCGACCTTGTAGCTATTACCATCTCTGAAATATGTTTGTTTATACGGACAGACGGACATGGCTATACCGGCTTGTGATGCTGATCAAGAATATATGTATATACTTTATGGGGTCTGCCACGCCTCCTTCTGCCTGTTACATACTTTGCACAAACCCAATATACTCTTGCAGAGAGTATAAAAGTTAAATTATTAATTCTCATTGCCAGCATTCGAACTTACGACCTCAGACGAAGATTCCAGAACGCGTCGCAGCAACTCTACCAGTTGCACCACTTTTAAGAACCTTCCGATTATTAGCATTTACATGTTATATGTACATACAAATACACATTCGTTTGAAATTCGTATTGGTATGCACAGTAGCGTCTGCGAGCAGCGCCGACGTCACACAGGCAGCGAAAACATTCGAACAAATGCTTGTATCTTGCTGTCTCGCTTGCGCGCAGAGGGTGATATTGCAGCTAAATTACGTAAACTTTGTGACGTGATTACTTTCTTGTTAATAGTCGGATTTTAATGCAACATTCAGGATAGTTTGATATGATATGTCTCTAAACAAATGTTCAATTACAATTACTGTACTATTTGATTAAACGCCTTAAAAACGGAATGAAAGTATAAAAGTTTGTTAGCTAATATGTGAAAAGGGGGAGTGACAGTTCAAAATTTTGAATGGCATTGCATTAAGGCTGTCTCTAGAAACCTGCATACCAGAATTGGAGCTCCTCAGTGCAATAGTTATTGAGATATTAACCTAAAACAAAATTTTTTTCGAGGTGTGTGTGGTTTTTTGCTCATTGCGGGGACGGTAAGGGGCGTAGCAACAATTTGAAATAAGCTTAATCTGCTCAAGACACTCAATTTTAATAAACAAGACTACTGCTGTGTGGAGCGACACAGCTCATAACCTCCGTCCACTGTGCCAGTGCGCACAGCTATTGTCATTGTCGTTTTAAATTGTCTTTTGCTTTTAACTTGCGCTGTTGGTTAAACTTTTATTTTATGTATTTAGTTTTCGGAAACCACAAAAAAAAAACATTACCACGAAAGTTCACCAAATCACACCAAAACCACAGCAAACGCACAAAACTCCTCTAGGATCCGGCCACGCGACTGCCTCGTACCGATCTCAAAATCCAACCCTTTCCTGATTCTAAAGCCACCTGTTGCTATGCATGGTTTGAATTTTTGAATCCTTAGAGTCAACGGCCGTCTCCCTTGGCCTCCATTCTTCTCTCTCTCTTCTATTCCTCTGCCCGATTCTTACTCCTACCCTAACTCTTATATTTCCCCTGCCTCTTTCCAGCGAACGCGTCATTTCGCCTTTTTTCCCTTCGCCGACTACGGGCACACTCTCACACGACCCAACTGAGCAGAACCGTGTGCGATTAATTACCAACACTAATCGATAATTCGATTCTGCTCAGCCCCAGATGCAACATGCACACTGCATTTTTCCTAAGAACGGCAGTCGATCATTACCTAAACCGCGATTTAACTGTAACGGCTTAAACCGACGGTTGAATGGTACTTGAGATTGACTGATAAAACTCCTAGGACTGCCCGAATCAAGAAGAGAGAACACCTTTATAAATTCGCTGCTGTGCACTCGATTTGACAAAAAGACAACACTCACCATTTGTAAAGGCTCTAACCGTACTCCTAGGTCTTGCGTAGCACCATCATTGGTAGCAACGTCATTGATTCGGGATGAATAGGTGCGATACACATATCACATAAAGCCACATTTAAAGCAGGAACTCGCAGGCCGTATGGAATTGGGGCACTGACTCTTAAAATGACCAAACAACAAACAAAGCATCTAACACTTAAGGCAGGAAGAGACTGGACTTGACGTCTTTCGTATCTGTAACACAGCGGGACACTTTAAGCGGCTGTTGACTTAGACATATCCGCGTCTTGCACATCAGTGGTTCATAAAACTTTTTCCATCTTCGGCTGTCTAAAATCTGATATTGAAGATTGTCCGTTAGGATGGTTCCGGCGCTTGGCATACTCCAATTGTTGAATAGCTATCTTACATCTGAGATGTAAAAATCGAATGAATTTTCAAAATATAGCAGATAACATAAAATTTATCGTTTCCTTAAAATATAATCACTGAGATCACATCCGACCAATAAAGAGAAAAAGACCAAATCGATTAGTGTGACCAATTACCTATACTGTTCGATAGTTTTTAACCTAACAATCGATACCTAAATACTATACTTACGATGTATACCCAGAATGGTTTACTTAACAGACATGCTCGATATATTCTTTATAAAAATTCTTTACTAAAGAAAACTAATCTAAAATTCATTGTCGGCACTGGAACTTGTGATCCCAGAAGCAGTTTCAACATTTCGCAACCCTAAAAATTGCATTACGTCGTACTTTTCCGAAGAATCTGCCGAAGTCTGCAATAATCGACACAATCATTCCTCATTTTGTCGCTTTAGCTCATGTAGTCTCTAAGATCTATAAACACATAGAGGTGCATGACAGACGGATTGACGGACAGACGTAATAACTGTTGATGCTGATCAAGTATATATATATTTTATGTGGTCGTAAATGTCTCTTTCTGCCTGTTACGCACATTTAAATTTTGTCAAACCTCTTACTTGTACCCTTGAAAATTTGTTGTTTTTTTTTATCAAAAACAATAAGAACATATCTACATATATAATATATATTGTGTGCATTTTGGATATTTCATTAAGGAATTAAATCGTTTTAGAAATTTTTACGTATGTATTGGTATTTTAAAGAGTATTTGTAAATCTTTATGGTTAAAAATAACAAAACCTTAAACTGCAGCAACAGACCTTCGGGAGCACTATCCAAAAAAGGCATTTTAAAGTGACCACTCTACCTCTCAAGTGGATCATGCGAAATGAAAATACCAAACAGGTTACGTTGAGGAAATTTGTAATTAATCGAAGGAATAAGCTAAAAAAAAATTTTGGCAACAGTGGTGACAGTCCTTAAAAGCACTTAAAACGGTTCTTGTTCTAGAGAATTGAAACCCAATAAAAAAAATTTAATATATATTTAATATAATAATTATATAGGATATTCAACAGTTGGAAATACTGTGCAAGCAACTTTATGAGGCCACAGATGCTGGCTTACGTGCTGATGCTGAGAAGAGTCTAGTTCTTTTCGTAAATAGCGAGGATGCTTTACCAAAATGTCAGCTGCTATTAGACCGAGCCAATTCCAGCTACGCGCAGCTGCTTGCCACGTCTACATTAACAAAACTGATGCAGGGAATAACCTTGGGACAGCGTATTGATATACGCAGCTATGCTCTTAACTATTTGGCAACCCGGCCCAACTTGCAGAACTTTGTAATTCAAGCTCTGGTCGTACTTCTCGCGAAAATCACAAAGTATGGTTGGTTTGATTTATACAAAGGTGAACTTGTATTCCAAAACTTGCTGGAGGACGTGAAAAAATTTTTGCAGGTATGAATATTACTTTTTTTTAATCTTAAAATTTTCTGACTCACTTTATTAATTTATATCTGTATAGGGTTCTGTAGAGCATTGTACAATAGGTGTACAAATACTCTCACAGCTAGTATGCGAAATGAACTCAATTGTAGAATTAGATGCACAGTTATCTTTTTCAAAAAACAGAAAGATCGCCACTTCGTACAGGGACCATCAACTGTTTGACACGTTTTTGCTCTCTTGCTCACTTCTGAGCACAGCACGGGATAATAGTAAGAACCTAAACTTTCTGGATGATTCGCAACAGGCGTAAGTTAAATTTTACTCGGCAGACTCGAGCTTTAAAAAAAAAAACAAAAAAGTTGTTTTCAACAAATTTAAATTTTAAGTATAATGTCAAATTAGAGTATTGTTCGTTTTTGTATTCGTTGCTCGTAGAGTACAAGGGCATATTGTAATCATTGGAATGTATGTAACAAGGAGATGGAGGCGTCGATATAGCTATTTCCGTCCGTCCGTCTGTATGAACAAGAGACTATAAGAGCTAGAAAGGTCGTAAATGAAAGATAAGCTAGATAATCCGTACAAGTTTGCTTTTGTTTTTTGTCACGCCCACTTGGGGGCGGTCCATTTTCAAGAAAAGTTAAATTTACAGGTTAAAATATCATGTTTAAGTATAGAAAACTTTTTTGTTATATATGCTATATGAACTAAATTTACACGACTAGTACACGAACAAAAATTTATTGTACTTACCAAGTTTGACAACTATATCGTATAGCTTCCATAGGGTCGGTAAAAAATTATCTCCAAATATGATTGTATATGAAAAACTTTTGAGTTGAAAAAGCTTTGCTAATCAAACTCACATAAAATACAATCGCCAATAATATAAACATCTTGACTAATTTTCATCCAAATCGGACTTCTATATCATATAGCTCCATAGTCACATAACAGCTCGATGATGTTCAGTATTGTGCTTTTGCTTTTTTCCGCTTTTTTGTCTACTGAACAATCTATCATTTTAATACCCTTGCACAGGGTATATTGTTTTTGTTTGTTACACATTGAAGGAGGCGTTTCTGACCACATAAAGTATATAGATTCTTGATCAGCATCAACAGCCGAGTCGATATAGTGTTTCATTGGGAACTAGTCTCTCAGTTTTAAAGCTATCTTATTGAAACTTGGTACAGATGTGTATTCTCTCTGCACGCAGATCATTTGTAAAAACCGGACAGATCGGACCACTATATCATATAGCTCCAATAGGAACAATCGGTTCAAATGCTTAGTATGAAAATTTTCGGTGTCTATTGACCGGTTTCAACGATATTCACGGAGAATAAATTTCTAATCGTGTCCCATCTGTTCACCAAATTTTATCTAAATCGGACTTCTATATCAAATAGCTACCATAGAAATAATTGATGATTGAAACCAAATTAACGCAATACTCATGACTGCAAAAGTATTTAATCTTCGGCAAGCCGAAGATAACCGCTTTTTCTTGTTTTCAGTTTATCCAGTGTTGAGTTGTTCATTGTTGTTCAATTAAAACAAAATAGTTGGCAGCGCAGGTCGAGAAGTGTCTAAAGGCCCAATTATTAAGTGATGTGTTCGACAAGACCAATCGCATGTAAATAATATTCTTAAATACAGCAGTTGGCGAAATGAAAAAATTCAACAAATTTTTTCAAAGTAATTCCACTAACGTCACAGAACTACTAAACTATCTTATTTTGACCATTAATTCCCTAAAGGACAAAATAATTCCTGGAGACACCAATATAAATATCGATGATTTCGAAGAAGATTTCAAAGATTTATATCAAAGCTACGAATTTGAATAAGAAATAAACTTAATTCTAGACGACTACGTCATGCCATGTATTTAGACATGATAGGATCATTGAAAACTTACGACGCGAACATAAATGTCTGTCAAATTGAAGATATAATAAATACTTGATAAAAGCAAACCCTTAAAAGATGACCTAAAACATCAGCTTTTTTTTTCCTTCTTTTCCCACTAAAAACAGAAAACAGTTGGCAACACTGGTGCACATACTTATTTCATCCGTGTGATGTTAGTCTCATCGGCAACAAGCATACTCAAACATCCAGATGCTCCACTGGGTGTATGCAGTGGTTTCGGCTCATTTGACACAATCCTCACTGTTGGTGTCGCCGTCATCTGTGGTGGTCGTCTTTTCCAAATCATGTTGTCTAGGACTTTTTCTTGGGGAGTATTGGGTTGGCATTCTCAACTTTGGCCCAGGAATCTAACAAGTCTCTAGCTGGGTGGGTGCTTTAACTTGTGTTGTCTAGTAGTCGCTACTACCACGTGCTGGCTGCAGTTTCAACTGCGCAAATTGCCCTTGCAGACTTACAGCTCACAATAACGGCGATTAAGCGAAAGCTGCTGTGTGCGAAACATAATACCAAATTCGAAATCGAAACTGTCATTTTCAATAATTATACTAACTACATACATTAATAATCGCTATCAGTCCGTCTTGCGACAACGCGATTTGAAAACTAATAAATCTATCGAGATCAAATTCACATACTATGTGTAAAATAATATATCTTTTCATATCAACATTGATCCGGACCGAACAACTCTATTCTAATGCTCCCATTGTCCAAATCGGGCAAAAATACATAGGTATGATAGACCGCCGAGAGCTGGAAACACCACAGACCATAGCGCACGAAAGAAAAAAAAAATTATACTTATGAATTGTTTTTAGACCCCGTACTCTCAAAAAGAGTAGAGGGGTCTATTAGGTTTGTCAGAAGCGAAATGTGCGTAACAGGCAGAAGGAGGCGTGGCCGAACCCATAAAGTATATATATTCTTGATCAGCATCAACAGCCGAGTCGATATAGCAATGTCCGTCTGTCCGTCCGTCCGTCCGTATGAACACCTGGATCTTTTAAACTACAAAAGCTAGAGCCACCAAATTTATAATGAAAGTCCGTTATTATCTTACGCAGGTTAAGTTTATTTCAAATTTTTGCCACGCCCCTTACCGCCCCCGCAAAGAGCAAAAAACCAGACACCTCGAAAAAAATGTAGTTTTAGGCCAATAACTCAGTAACTATGGCACTTAGGAACAACGTTTCTGGTTGCTAGAGTTGCTAGAGACAGCCTTAATGCAATGCCATTCAAAATTTTGGCCTGTCACGCCCCCTTTTCTCATATAAGCTAAAAAACTTTCAAAATTTCAAGCTCAAAATCTGCAGGACTTAGGGCATTTAGTCAAATAGTACAGTGTTGTAATTAATTAAATTAAAATTAGGAATATCATATCAAACTATATTCCAAGCGGCGTTAAAATCCGTCAATTAACAAAGAAGTTATCACGTTAGAAAGTTTATGTAATTTAGCTGCAATTTCGCCGCCTGTGTGACGTCAGCGCTGCTCGCAGACGCTGCGTCGCTGCGACGCTGTGACGCTGCCGTGCCGACCAGTGCTAGGCACGAATACATACATATGTGCATACACATAATTTCAAACGAGTGTGTACTTGTATGTATAACATGTAAATGTGAATAAGCGGAACATGCTTGAAAGTAGCGCGTGGTGCGAATGGTAGAGTTACAGCGCGATGTGAAATCGTTGCCTGAGGGTCGTAGGTTCGAATGCTGGCAATGAGAATTGCTAGTTTAATTTTTTTTTAAATATCGATTCAAAATATACATATAAATTTTAATTTTTAAATTTCGTTATAAAATTTTAATTCAAATTAAATACAAATGCGCATTATTATGGGAGTACGGTGTCTTTTACAGTCGGCTCGATCGACTGTAGCCTTTCTTACTTGTTTATTTAGTATTTATACTTATTTTCAAACAACATAAGCGTGTTTATTCATCAAAATACTTCTTACATTTTTAAAGTTATTTAAAAAATGATAATAATAGCGAAATTGTCCTGTTCAAAATAATAGCAGCAAAAATCAAAAATCTTAAATATGTTAACAAAATTTAGTTTATAACTTCATATACTAAGTTAGTTATGGACTAATATTTGGTTGTGAACCCTTTATTAGCTGGAACAGCTTCACATCTCCGCGGCGTGGAGTCAATTAGGTCCTGGCAACCCTTCAGAGGAATCTGAGCCCATGTATCCTGAACAGCTGGCCAAAGATGTGCATTAGTCGACGGTTTCACGTTGGCCACACTTCGTTTGACGTTCCCATAAGTTTTTAATTGGGTTCAGATCTGGGGGCTGAGCTGGTTACGGCATTACGTAGATCTTTTCCGTTGAAAACAACTGTTTGGCAAGTTTTCTGGTATGCTAAGGATCATTGTCGTGTTGAATAATCCGTTTTATTGGCATTTCCCAAGAGG
This sequence comes from Drosophila dunni, assembly GCA_018152125.1. Lineage (NCBI taxonomy): Eukaryota > Metazoa > Arthropoda > Insecta > Diptera > Drosophilidae > Drosophila > Drosophila dunni. The sequence continues at coordinate 194,525 of JAECXC010002239.1, read as the reverse complement.
AATATGGTAGCACCACATTTTTTAGTATATCCACGTATATATTTTGATGCATGATCCGAATTAAACGTATGGATAGGCCCTACATCGCTATGTGAAAAGGAGGCCACAGATTGTCTGGATCCAGTTCCACCAAATAACACAACTTTAGTCCAGTCAGTCCAGAGAATGTTGCAGCACTTTGTTAAGGGTCATTTCAGGTGCGCTTCAGCGAACTGCATTCGAGCTTATATATTTTTGAAAGTAATAAGAGACACTTTTCTTGGATTTCGGGCCTTGAGTTTGTACTCCAGAAGTCTTCGCCGAATATTTATACTATTCACTGGCAAGCTTTGGTCTACCTTTATTGATTCTGCAGACGCGAATGCATTATCCTTGCTGAAGCGCACATTGCGTCTTACGATTTCCTTGTATGTTTTCCTTATTTTCTAAGGCTTAATATCGAATAGCACTTTTCCTTTTAGCAATGACTGTTCTAGTGTTTCGGAGGTGTTAGGGTATTTGCATTTTCTGCAGTCAGTGTCCGTAGTAATACCAAGCTTGGCCGCATGCGCAGCTGCTAGGCAGTGACCAGTGAGCACTTCAATTAGCATCCTACAGTCTTTCCGAGAGAGATGCAGTAGATATCGGATAATTTGTGCATCGAACTCGTTGCAAATTAGTTTGGCTGTTCTACAAGAGTTGGTGTTCCGTCACCTTAGGTTTATTAGTTTGGTGGTGCTCCTCTCAAGACTCTCAAGACTATACAGCGATCTTAGGGACATGGCCACCTGCTCTGTTCTAATTTCAGGTGGTTCAGTGCCAGCCTTTGCTAGGGTGTCTGCCTCCTCATTTCCAGGGATTCCTTGGTGGCTCCGCTGGTTTTCCTATGGCGAAGACCTCCGCCTGGAATATGCTGCAGTGGTCGGGTAGCTTGTAAGAGAGCTTGGTGTTGAGGTGTTCACAATATACGGCAGCTCCTACTCCACCTGCCTTCTTGGAGCCGTCCGTATAGATGTTAAGATAACCTTCTTGCCGGATGGGGCAGTTCTTCCAGTCATTGGACCCTAGATGCACCCGGGTTCCAAATTTTAGGCAGTTAGTAGGTTTGAGGTAATCGGATCGTGTGGTCAGACTCCTCCCTATGGAGCTATGCCACTAGCTTTGCGTGTAGGTCTAGAGGTGGTAGACCAAGAAGGGTTTCTAGAGCTTTGGTGGGGGTAGTGCGAAGGGCGCTTGTGATGCTTAAGAGCGCTTGCCGTTGTACCCTTTCCATTAAGGCAAAGTAGGTTTTCTTTTCGGTAGCTTGTCACCACACGAGAACTCTATAGAACAGTATCGGACGTAGGGTCCGTTCCATAAAGGAGCTGAGAGTCGATGGGCAGACACCTGTTATAATTATGCATATGTCATCCGCATTTTTTAGGGCTCCTCTATCAAATCTCTTTAAGAGGTCATCTACTACCAAGTTCCACAGAAGCGGAGACAGGACTCCTCCCTGGGGAGTGCCTCTGTTTGCGCTCTTTGTAGACGTAGCTGCACCCCATTCCGACTGGACCCTCCTACAACCTAGCAGGTTACTGATCCAGTGAGTGATGGTTGGGTGTGTATCGATTGCCCGGAGTCTATCGATAATGGTGTTAGTGCGGACGTTGTTGAATGTGCCTGAGATGTCTATGAAGACCCCCAGTGCGTATTCTTTACTGTGAAGCGCCCTCTTGATGGAGGCGACTAGTGAGAGCAGTGCCGTTTCGACGGATTTGCATTTCTGCATTTCTTATGCTAAGATCCAGCAGCTTCTCAATTGTTTTAAGTAGAAAGGATGGAAGACTGATTGGTCTATAGTCCTTTGGGCTGCTGTGGCCACATTTGCCTGCTTTGGGCAATCTCCATTGAGTTGGGATGTTTCCCGTTTTGAGGCAAGCCTCGAATATTTGATAAGCCATGGGATGACCACGTTTTTGGTGGTTTGTAGCATGGCTGGAAAGATCTGGTCTATACCGGGGCTCTTTATACTTGAGAAATAATTTATGGGCCATAGTACTTTATGCGTTGTGACTAGTTCACTTGAGAGTGGGAGGTCGTGACGCACGGAACCCTGCGGCGCCTCCTATGTGGGAGGCACGCAGCCCGGAAAGTGGGTAGACATTAGAGCTTCTAGAGTTTCCTCACTGCTCTCTGTCCATGATCCGTCGTCTAGTTTCAGTTGGCTATGGATAGGCGGCTGTCTAGATAGCAGCTTCCTCAACCTGGCGGTTTCGGGCACTGACTCCAGATTGGAGCAGCAACTCCTCCAGGAGCTCCTCTTGGCCTTCCTGATAGCGATTTTGTATGATCTGAGAGCAACCTGGTACTCTTCGTAAATCATTCGCAGATCGGTCTGTTTGGCTAGCTTCAACAGGGCCTTAGCGTCGTTCCTCAGCACGGAAAGTTCGGCATTCCACCAGAGTGGTTTGGACCTAGTTTTCCACCTTGATGGTTCGCATGACGCGTTGTAGGCGTCTAGGAGGGTGGTGTTTAATAGCGAGATTGACTGCTCAATGTCACTCACCGACTCAATAGCGCCCGATTGACCCAAAGCCGTAGATACGAGAGTCTCGAGTTTGGCACAATCGGCGGTCCGTGGGTTTCTAGATCTGTCTTCTATTGGGGTGTTATCAAAGTTGCATTCAAATTGAATGTACTTGTGGTCAGAGAAGGACGGTTTATCTAGGACTCGCCAGTTGATTATGACTACACCTATCGCAAGTGTGAGATCAAGGACATTAGAGAACGTTGGACCTCTATGTACATATGTACATATGTATATCCCCCGTGTTAGCAATACTTAGGTTTATTGTTAGGATGAAATCTAGAAGTGACTCAACCCTGATGTTGATATCGGTTGATCCGCAAACGCAGTGATGGGCGTTGGCATCTGTTCCGACAATGAGATGGATGGTTTTATCCGTCGGTCATCAATTTCAGTGCTAGTTCTTTTCCTGCCGCGGGTTTCGCATTTGTGGTGATAGTTAATGTCATAAGAATCCATTTTAGTAGAACATCCAAGCAATCTTCCGATTTCCCTGTATGCTTTTCTTGTTTTCTAAGGCTTAATATCGAATAGCGCTTTTCCTTTGAGCAATGACTGCCTCTACCCACAATAGTGAATTTTTTTCAATTTTTTTTTATGTATTCCCTTGTAAATAATAATTAATTTATTTTGCTTCAACAAATCAACAACTTTTACTTTAATATTTTTAATATTGAAATGAAGCGCAGCTATTAATTTGAACAACAATATTTCCGTACCCTTACACAAAATTATGAATAAAACGGGAGAGGAAAGCTATTCCAGCGGGATTTTTACGTTTTCCTCTGCCCAACACTCTATTCTAAAAAAAATATGCACTAGTGTTTGATCTTTAAGAATGAACATGCTTAAAACTTAGTCATATTTGTCAGCAAAAAGAGCGCTGCTATTAACTTGAACACAGCTGTACATGATCTCTTAACTTTCTGTATTTTACCTTTCTGGGGAGTAATTACAATAACATGGTCCAAAATTCGTTGCGACGGATTGGGGAAACCCAGACAAAACCCAACCAGACCATTCTAAATAATATTTATATTATTAACATAATATTAAAACAAAATATATAAAAACATAAATTTAAATATATTTGAAATTAATGAAAAATTAAACATTCAATTATAAAATAAAATAACAAAAATTTAACCTTCAATATGAATTTAAGAAATATAGCTATAAATTCCAATATGGCTGTCCTCATAGATTTTAATTGGCTTGTTTATTTTCAACTTTATTAATTGCATTAACGACTTAAGCCATAAGGCTTCCCTGACTGTTTCAAATAAAGCCATGTATTCAGCTTCTGCAGAAGAAGCCGCTACTGAATTCTGTTTCTCACAAATCCAGCATATCAGATTTAAGTCAAACATTTTAAATGTTTACCCAGTCGTACTTCTCCTGTCACTTTCACTACCTGACCAATCCGAGTCATCATATCCAACAATAACATTCTCAAAGTTTGAACTCTTAACATTCGTAAATTTCAAATCAATCGTACCTTTCAGGTATCTTAGAATTCTTTTCAGGCATAGCCATAGTTCTTTGTTTTTTGCTGCTCAAAATGCTCACTGATGTACATAAATCAGGCCGCTTACATAACACTATGTACTTTAGGCAACCGACCAAGCTTCGACAAGGAGCATCGCATTCCTCATCTGAGTTCAATGCTTCATAATTAAGTTTATTTGCAATCGGGGTACTAACTGGCTTGGACTCGCGCATATTAAGCGTCTCTAAAACATTTTTAATATAAGTTGACTGACAAAGACTTAATCTATCTCCACTACTATATATTTTACAGTAAAAAATTTTGTTTTCATTAAATCAGTCATCTTAAATTTGCTCTTTAAATATAATTTAAAATTTGACATAGTTTCAAGTTTTCCGTTGCTATAATTATATTATCTACATAAATATTTTTCCAAATATCTCCATTATCCATTATTATGTATATACAACTGTCAACATAAAAGATTACAAATCCAATTTCTTTTAATGCTTTTTCAAACACCTAAAACCAGCATCTAGCTGTTTGTTTTAGTCGATAAAGAGCTTTATTTAATTTACAAACTTTATCATTTCCATACGATAAGCTTGGAGGATCGAGCATATAAATTTCCTCTTTCCTCCATTTAAAAATGCGGTCTTAACGTCCATGTGGTGAACTTGTAAATTAAATTCATTTGACAGAGATAGTATAAGACGCATGCTAGATATTTGTGCTACTGAAGCAAATGATTCCTCATAATAGAGCAGTTATTCTTCTGTAAAACCACGTGCGACAAGTCTCGCCTTATATTTGGTAGGACTTCCGAATGCATAATGCTTTATCGAGAAAACCCACTTATTATCGACTAAATTCTTATTCTCTGGTCTATCTACAATAGTCCATGTTTCATTTTGTTATCATCTAAATTTATCAGCTCTATTCACGATTTCATCGAATGACTTGGGAACATTATTAGCAAAATTCTGCGCATTCATTAAACAACTGTTTAATAGTTTGTATGACGTCGCTGGTTTGCTCATTAACCTTTCACTTCGTCTATCATCACATTGCTTACCAATGGATTCCACACGAACACATGGTGTTTCAAGAGAATCTCTAGACTGATCATCTGATACACATATGTATACCAGCATTTTTATACTCTCTGCAAGAGTATATTGGGTTTGTGAAAAGTATATAACAGGCAGAAGGAGGCGTGGCAGACTCCATAAAGTATATATATTCTAGATCAGCATCACAAGCCGAGTCGATATAGCCATGTCCGTCTGTCTGTCCGCATGAACAAACAGATTTCAGTGATGGTAATATCTACAAGTTCGATATTGGTGTCAATCAATCACATATTTAGTCAGTCAATACAACTTTTTTTTTTCGATGCCACGCCCCATTTACCCACAATGAGCAAAAAACTAGACACACCTCGGAAAAAATCGGGGTTTTCGGCGAATATCTCAGGGACCATGGCACCTTGGATCACCAATTCTGGTATGGAGGTTCCTAGCGACAGCGTAAATGCAGTGGCATTTAAAATTTTGGACTGCCACGCCCCTTTTTCCCACAATACATAAAAATAATTCTCAACTTTCGTTCCTTTTTTAGGCATTTGTTCATATGGTACATTGTAATTGTATAATTCGAGTAGAGGCTAACTATATCAAACTATTCTAAAAAGACGCATTGAAATCGGACTATAAACAAGAAAACTAGAAGCGTTATAATGTTGATAATTGAACATAATATCAAGGTATGAGTACAAGCGTTATCGAACGTTTTCTCTGCTTGTGTGACGTCAGCGCAGACCGCAGACGCTGGCCGCGTCAAATACACACATACATACATATAATGTCAAACGTATGTGTATTCGCATACAAACAGATGTTTTATTTTGCTTAGATTGTTTTTGTTTCACAGTGTTTTAATGGAAGTACTACACATTGTAATATCTCGATTCCGATTTTAATAACTTAATCGGGATTAAAATGCAGAGAGTATTCTACGGTCGGGCGTGCTCGACTATACTTTTCTTACTTGTTTTATAATGCAACTATACCACATGCATGCTTTTTTCAATTAACACCTTAAAGTCTTCCATCTCTCCTGCGCCTGACAATCTTTCAAAGTTGTGTGCTTAAGGAACGCTGTTCTTCTATAATAGAACCTCTCTGAATAATAATAATAGTTGGCCATAACATCCCTAATGGGACATAGCCTGATGCAAAATTCGCCTCCACGCTTCTCTGTCCTGTGCGCGACTTCGCCATCTGGTCCTTCCAACGTGCGCGTGGACGGACTCGAAGTTAAAGTCACCAGCAGTAAGGTGAGAGTCAAGACGCCGCGACTCTCTGCTACTGCACACCATAAACTTCGCTTTGCCCATGCTCACTGCAAGTCCAACTCTCGCTGATTCTTTTTCGATAGCTCCAAAAGCCGCATTAACATCACGCTTGGTATGACCAATAAAATCAATATCATCGGCGTATCCAAGGAGCTGGACACATTTGTTTCCCAGTATTGTGCCCGTCCGATAGCGAGTCGCCCTGTCTGAGACCCCGCTTGGTAGCGAAGGTTTCGGAATGGTCATTTCCTACCTTGAAAGAGCTGATGGGGTTGCTCAATGTCATTCTGTAAAGCCGTATTAGCTTTGCAGGTATACCAAGCTCAGACATGGTAGCGTAGAGGCGATCTCGCTGTGGGCTATCGAAAGCAGTTTTAAAATCGACATACAGGTGGTAAGTGTCGATTTGGTTCTCGTGCGCTTTCTCCAAGATCTGGCGCAGTTTGAAGATCTGGTCGACAATGCTTCAGCATATAGCTTAAGTCTCTCACACAACACGCTCGTGAGAACCTTGTATGCGACGGGAAGAAGGTTAATGCCACAGTAATTGGCGCGATGTGTAGCATCACTCTTCTTCAGGTTGGGGCAGATCATACTGAGGTTCCAATCAACGGGCATGCTTTCCGATAGCCATACGCTGCTGATGAGCTGGTGCATGCACCCTAACAACTCACCTTCGGCCTTAAACAATTCAGCCGGTAGCCCATCAGCTCCAGCGGGGTTTATTGTTTTTAAGTCGGCGCGTTTCGACTTCAACCTCCGAATGGCTAGGGATGAGAACATTCACACCATGATCTGTGATTGGGATTAGTGGTCAGGTTTCCGTCATCACTCCTGCAGGCAAGCAATCCAGGCTTATACCCTCCAGGCATACGTTTGAATCTCCGGTAGAAGTCACGTGCATCATTCCTGCCTCTGCTACTCTCCATTTCCTTTCCATTCTGGCTTTTTCCTCATCTCGTCTCCGCTTGCTTGCAGCGTTTTTCTGTAGGCGGCGTCCTCTGCAGCAGTCGCTTCTCGACACTCCTGGTCATACTATGGATTCTGTTTCGGAGTTCGCTGAAATGGAGAAGGCATCCTTATGCTGTTGTGACTGCAGCTTTCCGATGTCAAGCTTCCTTGGCATACCTCAATGTGAGACTTTCGCGACACATAGCCGTGCGCGAACCTTAGCCGCAACCAAGTAGTGGTCGGAGTCGATGTTGGGACCCCGACAGGATCTCACATCAATGATGCTAGACGCGTGCCTTGCATCGATCACAACATGATCAATCTGATCACTAGTCAGGGGAGAGCCAAGATGCCTTATGGATGTTGAGATGACGGAATGCAGTACTACGAACTATCATGTTTTGCGCAGCATCAAATCCTATTGGTCTAATCCCGTTGGCTTAGGTAGACTCATGCAGGCTATACTTCCCAACGGTTGCTCCAAAGATTCCCTCCCGTCCGATTTTGGCATTAAAATCTCCGAAGAAAATTTTAACATCATATGGTAGCAACGTCTGTGTCCTCCGTTATGGCGTGCGCACAAATTAGGTTGATGTTAAAGAATTTGGCAGCAATTCGGATCGTCGCAATTCTTTCGCTATATGGTGTAAACTGCGAGACATGGTGGCGCAGCCTGACTCCTACGACGAAACCGCAACCAAACTCATGCCTACTATCATGACAGCTGTAGAACATGTCACAGAATTTCTTCCTCATGCAACCCTGTCCACTCCATCTCCACACTGATGGTGGTTTTTTCCATGGGTGGATATCAAGTCCTACGCCAAAACCTAATTTAAGGATTATGATCCCGCCGCGCACTTTGATTTATAACTCAGCAGGAGCTGAGTTACAATCCAGGAGGAACCACGTGGAGGTAGTGTGTCGACTTAAAGAATGAAGGGGCAAGGATCGCACTGGCGCCCACCAAGTTGGACGCAGTCAGTAGTTTTACCTTGTGTTCTCTCCCCCATCCCCCCAACAAAGCCTCTCTTAAAAAAATTAAGAAATAAAACGTCTCTTAATTCTTTTAAACCATTCTTTAGACTCCTCTATTTTAAGGACCTTATGGAAAAAATCTTACATTATCCCACTGCATAAAAAAGGGTGCAAGGCGGATATATCCAATTACAGGGGAATTGCGAAATTGTCCGCATTCACTAAGCTTTTCGAAAAGATAATTACATCGACATCACCTCTGCAAGTCAATTATCTCCCCTGCTCGACTACAATTAATCTTTTGGAATTTACCATTTTAATAAAAGATGCATTCCTTATTAGAATGCAAGCTGATGTCATCTATACTGACTTCAGTAACGCGTTTGACTCTGTTACCCATAAGCTCCTTTTACGAAAACTTATCATTTTAGGTGTCCCACCTTCCCTTCTTCTGTGGATATCACAATATCTCACAGGCAGAGGACCCAAGGAGTTATGCTTACTTCTGGAGTTCTCCAGTTTAGTAACCTAGGCCGCTCACTTGTACCTGAATTTTTCTAAAGGCATGCGCATGACATTTAACAGGGTTATTTCTTACATAGCCAATTACTGTATTGACAATGTACCCTTAACACGCATACTGTCAGTTGAAGACCTTTGTGTTCTTTTTGATAATATATTAATATAATATCATATCTCTACAATTGCTAATAAAGCCAAGGGCACACTTAGATTAATTAAACGCTGGTCTAAGGAATTCTTGTCCGGCCCATTCTTGAATATTGTTCATGTGTCTGGTCTCCTCAACAGGATTTATTTGAGTCGGTGCAGAAGCAGTTTTTACTATGCGCACTTCGAGGACTTAATTGGGACCCTAATCTTCGCCTTCCATCCTACCCCAACAGACTTTTACTCCTGAATCTTCCTTCCCTTATTAATCGTAGGAGAGTTCGTTGAGTTATTTTCCTTCATAAACTTATAGTTGGTGATATCTGCTCCCCATCCTTTTTAAAACGCTCTAGTTTTAATATACTAACCAGGGCAATTTCTTCCTACATGCACTGCTAGTTACGCGTTGCACAATCGTTTTCGGATATTATGCGCTTATTATAATGAATACTATAGAATAATTGACACATCTCTCTATATATTAATATTAATTTTACTTACACATACATATAACTTTGTTATTTGGGTATTACTCGCGACTGTTTTTAGTTTGGGTTAATAAATAAATAAAATAAATGAAGTTCGGTTAAAAAACAGTGTTTTAAAAAAAAAAAAAAAAGAGTCAAGTCATGAGTCGTTGGGGCATTTTTTAACCGAAATGGCGTTCTTATACTGCTCTATTTCGATCAACCTCTCTTACTTAAATCTAGTGATAACCTTTAGCCAAATCCATGTTGGGTATTCCTCAGTGATTGGGAATTGAATTGATATTAGGAAAGGGGAACTCAATGGTTACTGCATTTGATTTCCTGTAATATACCACTAATCGAAATTATTTTCTTCTTCTCGGAATTGTCGGTTTTTTTGGGTACGTTTTATTTAATAAACTGTTATCTCTCGAATTTAAGGTTAAAATTTTTGGGCAACGGTATTAAAAGCGTTTAAAAAGCTTAGAAGATCTATGCCTATAATGGAATTATATTTTTTCTCATTGCCAGCGTACACTGGCGTTTAGGTGCTGTAGTATGAATTTCGTACTCAATTTCATGTATGTCTTAACTCTCTATTGTGATGCATGGAATGGGCATATTTAGCTTAATTTTTTGTAGCCATTGATTTGGTCTCTAACCAAGCTCATAGTGGCTTCTGTATCTATTAGTGCTATTGATCTGTGTCCGTCAATGTTGGTAATCCTTCCGAGGCAATTTCGTAAATTAACTGAAGTATTAACCCCGTTCTGTACCTAATAATTTTTCTGATCTTGGTCGTTATGATTATTTGAATTTCTGTCATTGTCGTAGTAGTTGTTATCGTAAGTTCCGTTGTGCTTTTAGTCACAGTTGGTATTTTGCTCCGTTTCTAAATTGTCTACTTTCATGGGTACTGACTTCCCTTGCTTATATTGCTTAGTTTGTTGTGAACCAGTTTGTTGCCAATTCAGGTTTTGTCGACTTTTTCCCGAATTAATTTACTACTTTTTGTATTCTTTTGGTTATTTTGCCTATACTGTCCTGAATTCCCTTTCGGAGTTGTGTTAAGCTATTGGTACTGTTTCTAATTATTTTTAGCATGCTTATATTGTTTGTTATTGTTATATTTGTTATTTTTATGATTTTGTTGTTGATTTTGATAATTCTGATTTTATTGTGATTCTTATAATTCTGATTTCCAATACTCTGCCATGTCTCTGTGTCATATCTATTTTGTTTACTTCTCGTTTATTGAAATCTGATACAATTGTTTTCATATCTACGAAGCGCCATTATTTTTAAAATTGTACCTAATTCTCTTTTATCATAAACCTTATTTAGTAGTAAACCTTGAGTTATTTCCTTGCCCGCATTTACCAATAAGCTTTCTTATTACATCTATAAAATTATCTTCTTTGTGTTACACAATTAATGCATCTGTTTTATATTTTGAATTTCTATTGCGAGTTTGCTCACCGAATTTACTTTTAGGCCTTCTATGTATGTTAATGACCAATTATCGGGTCCTGGCACATTGATTGTCTCATTTTTTGCATCTCCTTTGATTGTCCTGCAGACGGTAGTCCTGGTGGTTTCCTTCTCTAGTTGGATTCACCACCCCTTGTAGCAAGTATTCTACACTACTGAAGAAGAAGTTAATGGATATGTTTCCCGCTCCCATGAATGTTGCTAAATGGCTAATATTTTTATTCCGACCTGTTTTGAGTCCCCTAGCACTAGTCCATTGTTTTTAGTTTTATATTAGCTTATTTAAACTTTTGTTTTAAAATTTTTAATTTAAAACTTTTTTTTCGCTCCGATCTTAATTAATTTATTTAATTTGATTCGATCACAGGATCAACTTGATGATGACCATTTGGCCACCATTTGACCCAGACATAACTAACTTTTCTTTATTTAATAAGTAAGAAAGGCTACAGTCGATCGAGCCGACTGTAAAAGACCCCGTTCACCCAATAGTAGTGGCAGTCCAACATTTTAAATGGCAATTCATTTATGCTGTCGCTAGGAACATTATTACAAGAATTGGTGGTCCTAGCTGCCATAATTACTGAGATATTTGCAGAAAACACTTATTTTTTCCGAGGCGTGGCATCGAAAAAAAAAATTCTTGTATTGACTGACTAAATATGTGATCGATTGACACTAAGCTCGAACTTGTAGCTCTTACCATCTCTGAAGTCTGTTTGTTCATACGGACGGACAGACGGACATGGCTATACGAAAATCTTGTACAGACACCAAATGCTAATCCTACAGATATTACTGTTCACGAGTTGCAGTTAACTTGGTTGGTGTATATAATTGGCTCTGCTATTGTTGGAAGACTTTCTGTAGCGACCAATGACGAGCATGACAATATGGATGCTGAACTTGTGATAAGGGTACTGCAGATCAAGATTATATATACTTTATGGGGTCTGCCACGCCTCCTTCTGCCTGTTACATACTTTTCACAAGCCCAATATACTCTTGTAGAGAGTATATAAAGTACAATTTTATATGTACATATATTTTGAAATGAAATTTTAAAAAAATTAACAATTCACATCAGCACTCGAACCTACGACCTCAGACGAAGATCCAGAACGCGCGCCAACTCCACGAAATGCACCACGCGCCACTTTCAAGAATCGTCCGATTATCAGCATTTACATGTTATACACCCAATTACACATTCGTTTATATGTTTGTGTACCATTGCTCGACACGACCAGGGTACGCGGGCAGCGCTGACGTTACACAGGCAGCGAAAACATTCAAACATATGCTTGTATGTTGCTGTCTCGCTTGCGCGCAGTGGGTGATATTGCAGCTAAATTACATAAACTTTGTTACGTGATAGCTCTTTTGTTAAAAGTAGGATTTTAATGCCACTTTCAGCATAGTTTTATATGATATGTCCTCAAACGAATGCCCTAAAAACGGTATTGAAGTTTAAAAGATTTTTAGTTCTTATGAGAAAAATAGGAGTGACAGTCCAAAATAAATGCCATTGCATTACGGCTGTCTCTAGAAACCTGCATACCAAAATTGGTGCTCCTAAGTACCATATTTACTCAGATATTCGCCTAAAACACCGATTTTTCCGAGGTGTGTCTGGTTTTTTGCTCATTTGCGGGAGTGGTAACGACTTGAAATAAAATTGGCATGGTCGCAAAGATGGCGGACTTTCATTCCAAATTTGGTGTCTCTAGCTTTTGTGATTTAAATGATTCCGGTGTTCATACGGATGGACATCGCTATATCGATTCGTCTTTCGATGCTGATCAAGAATATATATACTTTATGGGGTCTGCCACGCCTCTTTCTGCCTGTTACGTACATTTCGCTTCTGACAAACTTAACAGACCCCTCTTCTCTTTTTTAGAGTAAGGGGTCTAAAAAAGTAAATCGGATGAATAAATCGAGACCTACCCATGAAAATCTGGGTTCTGAGAAAACCGCGTTAGAGGCTTTTTTTTACAGCCGCGAGTTATATCCACCAACACTAAAACCATCCACAAACACTTATTGTTCCCTCCATACGGACAATGTGACCAAGCCAGCGTAGACACTGAATGTCTATTCGCTTTACTATGTCCACATCGCCGTATAGATCATACAGCTCGTAATTCCACCTGATTCGGTAGGTTCCGCCAACGCAAACAGGTCCGAAGATCTTGCGTAGAACTTTTCTCTCGAATACGCCAAAAGCAACTGCATCGCACTGAGTCACTGTCTAGGCTTCCGCACCATAAAGAAGCACTGAAGTGATGAATGCCTTGTACGGTGAAAGTTTTGTCTTTCGGGAGAGTGCTCTGTTCTTCTTTTGTTGTTGTTCAACATAAATTGTTTAATAATATTGAATATAATAATTACAGTTATTGAACTATTATTGGCAGACCGCATAAAGTATATATATTCTTTATCAGCATCAAAGCCGAGTCGATATGGCAATGTCCGTCTGTCTGTCCGTCCGTCCGTCCGTCCGTATGAACACCTGGATCTTTTAAACTACAAAAGCTAGAACCACCAAATTTGGAATGAAAGTCCGTCTTCGCGAGCAGATCAAGTTTATTTAAAATTTTTGTCATTTTTTGCCCCCGCAATGAGCGAAAACCATAAACACCTAGGCAAACAATTTTGTTTTAGCCGAATATCTCATTAACTATGGCACTTATGAGCACCAATTGTGGTATGCAGGATCCTACAGACAGCCTAAATGCAATACCATGCGTCTGCGTTCAGCGCTGCCGCCACAAATGCAGCGAAAACGTTCGAACATATCCTAGTATGTTTCTGTCTCGCTTGCACATATGCATTGATATTGCGTTCAATTATCAATATTGTAACGCTTCTAGTTTTCTTGTATAAACATACATAGTCCGATTTTATACAACTTTTACGAAAGTTTGATATCATATAATTAGTCTTTGATCGAATAATAAATTATCATATAATACTGTACAGTATAAACAAATCCGTTAAAAACGGCATTGAAGTTTGAAAACATTTTTATTTCTTGTGGGAGGTGTGCCCAGGTTTTGCCTCATTGTGGGCCAATGAGGCGTGGCATAAAAAAAAAGATATTTGTATTGACTGACTAAATATTTGGTCGATTGAGATTAGGTTCGAACTTGTATCCTCTTAACCTCTCTGAAATTTGTGTGTTCATACGGTGCTGCTGATCAAGAATGTACATACTTTATGGGGTCTGCCACGCCTCCTTCCGCCTGTTACATACTTTTCACAAACCCAATATTCTTTGTCAGAGACTGTTAAAATACTCATTAATCAATATCCATAAATAAATATTTATTAGAGAATATATAAAAATAATTATATATTCAATAATGTCCATGAATTAAAAAATAATAAACAACAAAAACGATTAAAAATGTACTACATTTTATCAAGTATTAAATATAAATTACAAAATAAGAAGCATCAAATATAAATAAATATATATTAACTTTTCCATACTAAGTTCACATTATTCTGGTGCCATTCCAATAATACACCTGTTAATAATACACCTATTATTAATAAAGTAGTCTGACCCTAACGATAGTTGGTCAGTTGATGTAAAACGTAAGCTTACATGTTCTTTTGGAATTTGGTTTAGATAGCTCCAAAAACAACTGACTTTCTTATACTAATTAAAAATTGACCTTTGTCATCCAAACTAACTCCATTAATGAGACATGTTTTTATAAATAAATAATCTTTTAACACATGTTACTTTTGTTTAAAGGTTAATATCTCAAGTGTTACGTCTTACACGAAATTGTCTGAGTTTCGACTTTATTGGCAGTTCTACAGACGAGTCAGCAGATGATATGAACAACGTGCAGGTTAGTTCAAATGTATAATGTACTTGTTTTAACAAAATTTGTAATACCTAATATTCTCAGATACCAACTGCATGGCGGCCTGCCTTTCTTGATTCAAACACATTAAGATTGTTCTTTGATTTATATCAAGTATTACCGAACAGCTTAGCGAGCTACTCACTTTCTTGTCTAGTTCAAATGACATCTGTTCGTAGATCACTGTTTAGTAACTCAGAACGAACAAAATTTTTAACCCACCTAGTTGAAGGTGTAAAAGATATTCTTTCCAATTTGCATGTAAGTGTAAAAGCCGTCCACTTTACACACAACCAGTATAACTTACATTCAATTTACTTTAAGGGTCTTAGCGATCCTGATAATTATCACGAGTTTTGTCGTTTGCTGGCACGCTTGAAGTCTAACTATCAACTGGGTGAACTTATTGCCGTTCATTGTTATCCAGACACCATTGAACTAATTGCAAAATTTACTGTTCAATCCCTACATGTGAGTATACATATTAATTCATGTAACATCATTATAATCGTGATATTTTGATATTAGATGTGGCTTTTTGCTCCAAATAGTGTACACTATTTACTAACACTTTGGCAGCGTATGGTTGCTTCAGTACCTTACGTTAAATCTCCGGATCCACACTTGCTTGGCACCTATACACCCGAAGTAGTAAAGGCGTACATTGAGTCGCGCCTGGATGCTGTACCAATGATTGTTCGTGATAATATGGAAGATCCTTTGGACGATCTTTGCATGGTGCAGCAACAACTTGAACAGCTATCAGTTATCGAACGTTGTGAATACAATAAGACTTGCAGTTTTCTGGTGCAGCATTTTGATCAAAAAGCTCGTGAATACGAAAATCTTGTACAGACACCAAATGCTAATCCTACAGATATTACAGTTCACGAGTTGCAGTTAACTTGGTTGGTGTATATAATTGGCTCTGCTATTGTTGGAAGACTTTCTGTAGCGACCAATGACGAGCATGACAATATGGATGCTGAACTTGTGATAAGGGTACTGCAACTTATGACTTTAACTGATTCCCGTCTTCCATTAACTGGCTGTGAAAAGTTAGAGTTGGCAGTTCTTAGCTTTTTAGACCAGGTCCGGAAGATGCACAGCAGTGACCAGGCACAAAAAGCTACTGTCTATAAACGACTAAGTGAAGTATTTGGATTAAATGATGAACAAATGCTACTAAGCTTCATAAACCGTAAAATGTATGTCATATTATATACAGATTTTTTTCAGATAACAAATTAATGTTTTTTTAGCATAACTAACTTAAAGTTTTGGGGACGTTCGGAACCAATAATAAACAAAACATTAATGCTATTATCCGATCTCTCAGTGCATTTTAATTCGGTGCGAAAGTTAGCCCGGTTAGAGGAAGTACAATTTATGTTGACTCATCACACAAGCGATCACTTCCCCTTTCTTGGAACAAGCTCATCACTAAATGAAATGCGTTGTCGAACTATGTTTTACACTGCTCTTAGTCGTTTATTGATGTTTGACCTGGGTGAGGACGAGGAACGTTTCTATAATTTTTTAACACCTCTAACAAGTGAGTTCATTTCAAATAGAAACATGTAAAATATGTTTTACCTTGTTTCTCTTAGATCAGTTTGAATCCTTGGGAAATTCATTAATGGACACAAAATGCTTTCCTAATGAAGACGTTAAAAAGGCAATTATTGGTCTAGCTCGGGACCTGCGGGGTCTGGCATTGCCTCTTAATGCTAGAGTTCAATATACCATGCTCTTTGAGTGGCTGTATGTATGAATGAAAAAACAAAATAAATTTAAATAATAATATTTTTTAATAAAAATTGCAGTTACTACACTGATTATTTACCAATACTTCTTCGCGCTGTGGAACTTTGGGCCCATGAGCCTGCCATCACCACACCTGTTTTAAAGCTCTTTGCTGAATTAGTGCATTGTCGAACACAACGTTTAGCTGGCAATGTTTCTAGTCCCATGGGCATATTATTATTTCGAGAAGCATCCAAACTGATATGCATATATGGAAACCGTATTTTGCAGCTTGAAGTGTCAAATGACCAACTTTACCCGATGAAATTAAAGGGCATATCAATTTGTTTTTTAATTTTAAAAAATGCCCTTGGAGGGAATTATGTTAATTGTGGTGTTTTTAAGCTATACGGTGATGACACATTACACAATGTGCTTGATATTATCGCCCAGCTTATTCTCTCAATACGACAAAGTGATCTATTGGTAAATTACCAACCTATTTATGTAACAAACATTAAGTAAAAAATTAAATTACAGGAATATCCAAAACTTTCTTCGTCGTATTATAATTTATTAAACTGTCTTTGCCAAGATCATGTTACATACCTTGCTGCTTTAGAACCTCATGCGTTTGTCTACATTTTGGAAAGTTTGACAAAAGGACTCGCCGCATTAGGTATTAATACAACGCTCGACGTTAATCAAATTAAATTTAATTTTGGTTTAATTCCAGATTCCGCAATTTATATTAGCTGTTGCACTATATTGGATAGCATCGTGTCATATATTTTTAAACAGCTGCAACTAAAAAGTATACTTAATATGTTTAATTTAAAAATACAGATATAAACTTATTTTTTTTACAGTCTCAACATTCCCTAACAAGAAGTTACTCCAATTAACACGAGAAAATTCACAATTTCTTAAGGTGGGTGCTATTTTCATAGTAAAAACAGTATCAATCGCTTTCCTTACCACGAAACAAAAAAAGAACGGACAAAAAGACGAACGGTTATATATACTTAGCAATAAGGGAGACCGCCCATTTTCTGCAAGCTGAACGAAAAGATATCACGACGTAGGTTATACTAAAACAATGTAGTTTGAACAGACAACGAAGTTTACTATACGAGTAACAGGTTGAATAAGTTATTTATGAATATGGATTGTGTTTGTTTACATACTCAAAGTTAACCAACCGACACAAGTTGGTAGTATTTTATCAATGCAGGATAAGTGAAAATATTTTTAAATATTGACCAAATTTGATCAGGATAATTAAAAACATCAGTAACATAATTTTGAATTTGTTTAAGGTAAGGTGTTAAACTTCCCATTGAAGCAACAATTAAAACAAGTAAGAAATGCTACAGTCGAGCGTGTCGATTGTAAAATATCCCGTAATGCCTGTGTCTGTGCCCGGATTTGAACCGCATATCTAAGTCTTAAGATCAAGTTTGGAAAATAATACAGGCATCTCTACCACTTGGTCCGCACTTCGCTCGGTAAATAGTGCGGCTAATATAGGTAAATACAGAGATATCTCTTTTCTTTTAACCACGTGTACATAAATCATAATTATTGAAGAAAGTTTTTGATAAGAAGACCGATGTTTTCACAATTTGTGGGTCGGCAAGGGGCATGGAAACAATTTGAAATAAGCTTGATCTGCCTGGCAGATATTACAATTGATAGTACTTGTATTGGAACACGTAGACACACAAAAAAAACGACGTTTAATCGAACATAAGCGCAGATCATCAACATTTCCATCTTCAATGATCTTTATTTATTTATCTTTATTTGATTTATTTGCTGACTTTTTTCAGACAACTTACTGTATGCAACGAAATACTCTTGATTTGCCTTTTTTTTAGACCATCGATTACTGAAAAATCTCTTTTGAGCGATCTGAAGGCTTTTAAACCGGTTCTTTCTCCGGGTCCGGATGGAGTTCCTGCCTGTGTGCTCAAGAACTGCGCCGACGGTCCTTTGAAACCTTTGTATACCTTATTCAAGTTGTCTGTTCAGTCTTGCTGCTTTGCTGACGTTTGGAAAGCATCCTTTATTATACCCTTTCAAAAAAAGGGAAATAAGTTCAACACTTGTAACTATAGGAGTATCTCTAAGTTGTCTACCATTCCTAAACCCTTTGAGAAATTAATATCTTCTCAATTGCAACATCTCTGCAGATCTATTGTTTCACCTTGCCATGTTTATGAAATATAGATATACTACCGCTTACTTACCAGACTTCAATTCAATCGTAATACAAGGTTTTCAAAATAAATTGCAAGCAGATGTCATTTACACGGTTTTTAGCAAGGCTTTTGATACTGTTCATCTTTACTGCATAAACTTAATTTGTTTGGATTTCCAGATAAATTAATTCTTTCAAAAAGTGAATTTTAATGGCGCGTTATCCAAGCCCGTGCGTGTTACCTCGGAGGTTCCTAAAGGAAGCCATCTTGGGCCTTTACTTTTTTCACTATTCATTGATGATTTGCCTTCAGCAATTTCTAGTTCCCGGGTTCTGATGTATGTTTATCACAAATTGATTCTTGCCTGAGTCACGGTCTACAAAGTGATCTCGACACCTTTCAAGCCTAGTGTAAATTTAACTTACTACATCTCAACTTTAGTTAATGTAAGGTAATGTCCTATAGTAGGCGAATACCTACCTGTTATAACTACTTTCTCAATAACTCATTCTCTCTTCAGAGAATAGAGTCGGTCAATTTGGGTATCCTTTTCGATCCAAAACTAATGTTTGATAAGCCCTTAGGGGCCTTAGCTGGAATGCAGTCGCATATGATAAAAAATATGACTCGAAACTGATTCTAAAAAAGAGTCATAAGCGACTCATCAACAAGAGTCGCGGCTAGGGTATTTTTTTCTCCCGAGGAATGGGACATTTATGATCAGAATGTGAGCTCATGTATGACTATTTTAATCAGAAAGAGGACTCAAAAAAGACTCGTATGCGAGTAGCAAATGTTTGGTGGGTTTTACATCAAGGCTGTCAAGAATAAGCTAGTTAAATTAATTTTGGCAAGTGTTACTGAGAGGATCAAGTTTTCTAATTTTGCGATAATCATTCTGTTTTTTGCTACGACAGTCGCGTAGAAATTTTCGATTTCAGCATCTGGTTTAAGAATTGCGTTAAGCGCTCTTGAGATTTCAATAAGTCTTACATTAAACTTGTCATTTATTTCGATTTGTCTGTTTTCGGAATCTACTAAATGACCTTGTTTAAATTTGATCTGCTCCCAGTCGTCAAAATCTAGGGTTCCTGCTATTTCACTGCCTATTGTGTCTATGCTCCTAGCTTGCCTATGGTAAACGTTGAGGGTATTAATTAAGGTGGCCATGTGTTTTAAGTCGGTCCTTAATACCTGTTTCATATGGGCCTTGGGTAGTTAATGTCAGCGCTACAAAATATCTTAAGGGAGGTTTCTGCTTTGTTGGGTCAAAAAAATCAAATTGTTTTTTTTTTTGCATTTTCGGATAGATATGTATTTCAAGAATACGTGTACAAAATTGTATGACCATATCTTTTGAATTGCGGAAGATGTCCCCTGTAAAAAATCGCGCGCTCGAACGATTTTGCACTTACGAGTAATTTAAACTTTAATCGCGTTTTTCTCGAAACAGTTTTTTTTTCGACCTGATCGAAAAATCAAGCAATCGCCATGAAACTTTTTACACATGTTCAATAGACATTGATCATGAAAAAATATTAAAAATTGTGGTCTACAAAAAAAATTTATTAAGTCGAAATATTTCAAAAATTTGACCTTAATGTTTAAATGTTAATATCTTTTGCATTTTTCAAGTTTTTTTTTAAGTAGAGGTCTAAATTATGCGCGTAAGTGTACAGATTGATAAAATGTATAGATTATCTGTTTTAGATTATCCTACAGGACGGGAGGACTTCCATCAGCGAGACATTCTATAACCGATGCGCCGCCATTTTGGATCGCCCCCTTCCACACCTTTTTCGTTTTGTGATTTAAAAATATTTTTAAAATAAAGAATAAGCTATGATTAACTAGATACAAAAAGTTTCAACTACTTATCTGTTATAGTTTCGCCAAAAAAAATTCTGAAAAAAAGAGTCGTTTTTCAGGTCTACAAAGCAGAAACCCCCTTAAACCTAATATAAAAAATGGATTTCAAAATTAAAACATAAAAATTAATTTTAATTAAATTAATGCTAACAGATAAGTGGTTGCCTGTTTTAAATTGTCCTTGTGGACCACCCTCCATTTAATTAGAACCGTCGTACCTAGGTCCGTTTCTACTGTCGCTTCGGTAAATAGAGGCGAGAGTTTATTGCCTAATCTTCTGTTTGATTTTAGCCAGACTCATTCACCGACTTAAAAATGATTTATAGGTCCTGTTTTTATTTTTTTGCTCTATGGTCTTTTCCTGTACCACAGTGATTTTTGCTTTAATTTTTACTGCAATTTCTATAGGAAGCGAGTGGATAATTTCAATCGGTTTTTGTTCCTGACCGAATGAATGGACCTGTTATATTTAATTGTGGCGAGTAGTGTTTTCTCCTATTTGGTTAGTGTTCTTTAGGCAACGGCTTATGTCGCCTAAAGTGCCGTGAAAACGCTTCACCTGACCATTGGATGTGCTATGTAGGGAAGGTGCGTTCACGATTGTAGTGCCGATGTTGTTCGACAGCATGGTTCGAATGGTCTCCGAATTTAGGGACCTTTCGCTGTCGCAATACACTGTTTTTGTATTGGGAAAAATTGAGGGTATTAAATTGAGTAGTTGTAGCAGTGGAACCTTTATATCCACGATTGCTAGTGAACGAATTTCGAGACTTTGTCGATGCACGCGAGGAAGTATTAACTGTCTGTAGAATAAAAATTTCTCCGGCATATGTCGGGACTGGTGTTTTCACTATCCCTTGTCTTACTGGGTGACGCTCATGTTTGCTCATTGCGCAAACTCTACAGTTTGTTATAATTTCCATTGTTATTCGACCGATTTTCGTGAAGCAATAGTCCCTCAGTATATGCTTGGCATTCTCCTGCGCCGCACGGTGTGCATGGTTGTGCTCGGCTGTGGTTATTGCTCTTTGCTCAGTTGGGTCAGATATGCTCACATTCGTTTCGATTCGCGTTCACTGACGGACGTGTTTTACATCGCTTCTATTTCATTTCAAATTTTCCTCGTTTAAACGCTATAATTCGTATCATATTTCTAGCTTAAATCTTTTGAAACATTGTGTTCTACATCGCTGGTGTTGATACACATTGTTTTAATAAACTTAAAAGCCAATTTTTAATAATTTTGGTTTCAAAGCAACAAAAATTTCACAGCTAAACATTCTGTTTATTTATTTCTGGGTTTGTTTGTCGCTGTATAGTTTGTTCTTGTAATTTTAGTCCGTTGCTTGTACTAACATTTTGTTTGTGTAAACATTATCTCGGCGTTATCTTTGTCTTATCTTCGTGCTTTCTTCTATGTTTTCGCTCCCGTCGCGCTCTAATGTGTTTTACCGCGCTCTATTATCTTATTTTTGGTGTTGGCCGGTAATTCCGTTTTTCTTGTTTTCGGTCGCAGCCCCCGCGCATAATTTGTTTTTGTGCAGTGAATTTGTTCTTGTCGTAAGTAACCATCAGTAGCTTGCACATTAACCCTAGCTTGCCTTCTTATTTTTCAACTAATTTATTATTTCAACAGTGCTTATTAGCTTCTATATATTCTATTTTATTATATAGCTTATATTAACTACCTCCACTATGTACGTCTGCTATAATTCAAATTGCCAGGAACGAACAAGCGTTAAGATGGGTTTTGTTTGCTGCTGGCTATGTGAAAATGTTTCACATGAAAAATGTGCAGGCCTCAACGGCCAAATTATCGACCTGATTGAGTCTAAATAAAGTTGAAAGGTTTGGGGACCTATTTGGTAGATTTAAAAGTCTGCCCGATAGTTTCGCAGCTTTGGATAAGGAGTTTAAAGACCTAAAATTCTTAAATGATTCTCCAAAACGATTGACCCTAACTTTCTGTCCCTTATCACATACCCACAACGTCCGCACCTTCTTCAATAAATTTTTCATCCCCATCCCCAAATATAATTGTTGGTAGTGATGACAACTTTATTTTACCCACAGAAGTTGCCCTCACGAATTCCGAAGTAATAGATTCTGATTCGTTAGTTGTCCAAAAACTGTTGCAGTTGGCGAATCAAGCAATGAGTCTATCAGAGCTGTTGCTTCCACGGAAGTAATTACAGTGTCTGAGAAAAAGACTCTTGTAGTTGTAGGGATGGGGGAGAGAACACAAGGTAAAACTACTGACTGCGTCCAACTTGGTGGGCGCCAGTGTGATCCTTGTCCCTTCACTCTTCAAGTCGACACACTACCTCCACGTGGTTCCTCCTGGATTGTAACTCATCCTAATCCTTAAATTAGGTTTTGGCGTAGGACTTGATATCCACCCATTTAAAAACCAACACCAGTGAAGGATGCAAGAGGAGCCTCGGATAAGAACCCAAACAACGTTGACGACCATGGCAAACGTAAAAGGACAATGATTTGAGAGTATGCACTTGGAATGTACGGACACTGTACAGACCCGGTGCTGCTCAACAACTAGCGGATACCCTCAATAAGTTGAAGGCTGACATCACGGCTCTTCAAGAAATGCGATGGATTGGATAGGGCTGCATGAGGAAGAAAGCCAGTGACATATACTACAGCTGTCATAATAGTAGACATGAGTTTGGTTGCGGTTTCGTCGTAGGATCCAGGCTACGGCACCGTGTCTCGCAGCTTACACCATATAGCGAGAGAATTGCGACGATCCGAATTGCTGCCAAATTTTTTACATCAGCCTCACCTGTGCGCACGCCCCAACGGAGGACAAAGACGATGCTACCAAGGATGCTTTCTATACAGAGCTCGACCGAGTGTATAGCCGATGCCCGTCACATGACGTTAAAATTCTCCTGGGAGATTTTAATGCCAAAATCGGACGGAAGGGCATTTTTGGAGCAACCGTTGGGAAGTATAGCCTGCATGAGTCTCCCTCGGTCAACGGGCTTAGGCTGATAGGATTTGCTGCTGCGCACAACATGACAGTTCGTAGTACTGGATTTCGTCATCTCGACATCCACAAGGCATCCTGGCTCTCCCCTGATCGTCTGACTAGCAATCAGATTGATCACGTTGTGATCGATGCAAGGCACGCGTCTAGCTTCCTAGATGTGAGATCCTGTCGGGGTCCCCACATCGACTCCGACCACTACTTAGTTGTGGCTAAGGTTCGCGCACGGCTATGTGTTGCGAAAGTCCCACATGGAGGTATGGCAAGGAAGCTTGACATGGGAAAGTTGCAGTCACAACAGCATAAGGATGCCTTCTCCACTCGACTCTCATGCTGACTGGCAGAACTCTCTCCAACGCCTATAAATTCTGATGATATGTGGTCGCACATATCAAACGCCATAACCACTTCTGCTGTGGAAACTCTGGGATTCCAGCGACCTCCCAAAAGGAATCCATGGTATGACCAGGAGTGTCGAGAAGCGACTACTGCAAAGGACGCCGCCTACAGAAGAACGCTGCAAGCAGGAGCCACTCGAGCGGTAGTAGACATTTATAGGTCGCGGAGACGAGATGAGAAGCGCCTTTTCAAGAGGAAGAAGCGGGAGATGGAAAGGCTTGAGTGTGAGAATATGGAGAGTAGCAGATGCAGGAATGATGCACGTGACTTTTACCGGAGAGTCAAACGTATGACTCAAGGGCATAAGCCTAAATCGTTTGCCTGCAGGAGTGATGACGGAAACCTCGTCACAGATGCGGAGATGGCACTGAGGTTATGGCGGGATCACTTTGAAAGTCTTTTGGTTGGAAACAGTGAAGGCGAACCTGACGAAGTTGATCCACTAACCCCAATCAGAGATGATGGTGTTAATGTTCCCATCCCTAGCCATACGGAGGTCGAAGTCGCAATGTGCCGACTTAAAAACAATAAAGCCGCAGGAGCTGATGGGCTACCGGCTGAATTGTTTAAGGCCGGAGGCGATGAGTTGGTAGGGTGCATGCACCAGCTCATCAGCAGCGTATGGCTATCGGAAAGCATGCCCGTTGATTGGAACCTCAGTATAATCTGCCCCATCCTGAAGAAGGGGGATGCTACACAGCGCACCAACTACCGTGGCATTAGCCTTCTTCGCGTCGCATACAAGGTTCTCACGAACGTGTTGTGTGAGAGACTTAAGCCATGTGCTGAAGCATTGATCGGACCGTATCAATGCGGCTTTCGTCCTGGGAGGTCCACAGTCGACCAGATCTTCATACTACGCCAGATCTTGGAGAAAGCGCACGAGAACCAAATCGACACCTACCACCTGTTTGTCGATTATAAAGCCGCCTTCGATAGCCCACAGCGAGATCGCCTCTACGCTACCATGTCTGAGCTTGGTATACCTGCAAAGCTAATACGGCTTTGCAGAATGACGTTAAGCAACACCATCAGCTCTGTCAAGGTAGGAAATGACCATTCCGAAACCTTCGTTTCCAAGCGTGGTCTTAGACAGGGCGACTCGCTGTCATGTTTGCTCTTCAATCTACTGATGGAAAGTATAATAAGGAAAGCTGGAGTGCATCGGACGGGCACAATACTGGGAAACAAATGTGTCCAGCTCCTTGGTTACGCCGATGATATTGATATTATTGGTCGTACCAAGCGTGATGTTACTGCGGCTTTTGGAGCTATCGAAAGGGAATCAGCGAGAGTTGGACTTGCAGTGAACATATGGTGTGCAGTAGCAGAGAGTCACGGCGTCTTGACTCTCACCTTACTGCTGGCGACTATAACTTCGAGTCTGTCAAGGAATTTGTCTACTTGGGAACTGCAGTGACCAATAACAATGATGTCAGCCTGGAGATCATGCGGAGGATCACACTTGCCAACAGGTGCTACTTTGGGCTCAAGGGGCATTTTTACAATAGTGCCCACTCTCGGAAGGCAAAGGTTGCACTATACAAAACGCTCATCACTCCAGTGTTGCTGTATGGTGCGGAAGCCTGGACAATGACGCAGTCAGATGCAGCTGCTCTTGGTGTCTTCGAGAGAAAGATTCTGCGCAAGATCTTCGGACCAATTTGCGTTGGCGGTATCTATCGCATCTGGTGGAACGATGAGCTGTACGAGTTATACGGGGATGTGGACATGGTCAAGCGAGTTAACATTCAGCGCCTTCGCTGGCTAGGCCACATTGCCCGTATGGAGGAAACAACTCCAGCTCGCTCTGTTTTTGATGCGGTAGTTCGCGGACAACGGAGGAGAGGAAGGCCACGCGCACGTTGGAAGGACCAGATAGATGCCCTCCCAGCAGCACTTGGTGTTACCAACTGGCGAAGTCGCGCACAGGACAGAGAAGCGTGGAGGCAAATCGTACATCAGGCTGAGCCCCATTAGGGGTGTTATGGCCAATTATTATTATTAGTTGTTCCACCAAATAAACAATTATTTATTTCCTGGCTTGCTCCTGATACCATATCGAATGATATTAAGGCCTTTATTTAGGCTAAATCTGAAGCCAATATTACGGTAGAAAAATTTAAGTTATCTTATCTTCGGAAAATTTCCCGGACTACGATTGCACTCCTTCTAACCCTTTCCCGGCCTCCGATTCCGGAAAAAACTAACTTCCTCCCTCTCATTTGCCTATCAAAATGTCTGTGTTCGCTTGTGTTCAAAATAGGTCTGACATGCCTATTTGGTTAACCCGTGAGTTAACTTTTCTTGAAACTGGCTCTTCTCTGTATCCCTCTCGCTATCTGATTGCTCGATTTGATTTCTTTGTCTTGAATGACCGTTGTTATAAGGAATACCTTACTGATTGTGGGCAACAGTTTCGACCGAATCCGAGACGGTTTTATAACTTCGTTAATTCGAAGCGTAAATCATCAACGCTTTCATCTAGTGTAGTCTTTGAAAGAGAATTTCGGATCAGGCTATTGTCGATTTGTTTGCCGATTTTTTCAATCGACTTATTGTAAGCTGGACTATAATCCTGATTCACCATACCCTTTTCATGAAATCTCCTTAAATAGTAATTTAGCGCCAGTAATCACTGAAAGTTCGCTTTTACATAATCTACGGACGAATCCGTGGCTGTGTGCTTAGAAATTGTGCAAATGGCCTGTTAAAGCCCCTGTAAAAAATATTTACTTTGTCCGTTGAGTCATGCTGTTTTCCTGATGTTTTGAAATCATCTTACATTATTCCTCTTCACAAAAAAGGAAACAAATCCAATGTGTACAACTATAGAGGTATTTCCAAGTTGTCTGCTATTCCCATGGCTTTTGAGAAATTAATAACTTCTCAACTGCAGCATTTCGGTAGATCTATGATTTCACCCTGGCAGCATGGGTTTGTGAAATATAGATCCACTACCACTAACCTGTTAGAATTCACATAATTTGCACTGCAGGGTTTTGATAAAAAGTTTCAAACTGACGTCATTTATACAGATTTCAGCAAGGCTCTTGACTCCGTTAACCACAGCCTCTTAATACATAAACTGAATCTTTTGGGGCTTTTCTATAATTTTATTTTTTGGATTTCGAATTAATTAAGTTTTAAAACACAACAAGTGTTTTTTAAAGATTATCATTATCGAGATCTGTTCGAGTTACTTCCGGGGTCCCACAAGGAAGCCATCTCGGTCCTTTGCTATTTATATTGTTCATAAATTATCTGCCATCTGCAATGAGTCACTCTCGGTTACTCATGTAAGCCGATGATGTGAAACTTTGTGTGTCGGCTTCTGAGTCTCTTCTTGGAACCAGGTTATAATCTGATCTTTACAGCTTTCAAACCTGGTGCCAAGCCAATTTATTAAATCTTACCCATAGTAAGTGTAACGTAATGTCCTTCAGTAGGCGATCCCCATTCTAAACAATTACATTCTGAATGGCAACTCTCTTCAAATAATTGAGTCGGACATTGATTTGCGTATCCTTATGGATCCAAGGCTTAAGTTCGATAAGCACATTTTGTCAATTTCTAATCGTGCTTTTGGTGTCCGGGGCTTCATAAAGCGCTGGTCGAAAGAATTTAACGATCCCTATTTAACAAAAACACTTTTTATTACCTTGGAACTTCCTATTCTTGAATATGGATCTTGTATTTGGTCTCCCCAAAACAGGATTCATCAAGATAGAATAAAATCCTTTTGACCTAAGGGAACTTTACCGGAACCCTAATATACACATGCCATCCAATCGTAGTAGACTTTTACTAATAAATCTTCCTTCTTTGTTTGATCGTAGGACGGTGCTCGGTGTTATTTTTTTACACAAACTATTCAATATTGAAATTTGATTTGCTGTTCCGATAATACCAACTAGAAACTTTTTTCCCCCTCTCTCTACAACATTGTACTACTAACCTTTATATCCATAACACTTTTAGAGTATTGTGTAGAAACTACAACAAACTTTTTCGAGTTGTAGGTAGTTCTTCCTTTATAATTTAATTAGCAATTCTCTTTTTTGTCACCAGTCTAGACTATAATTAATATAATTTAAATTTGTATATTTGGTGTATTGTATTGTATTTTTATACCCGTTGTTATACTCATGGGCCAAAAATCAAAAAAATTATCGCAAAATGATATGGCCAATTGCACTCAAATTGTCTCTAAAATGCTTAAACTTTTTGATAGGGAACCGGAGTTTTCCAGATATCTAACGCGACTTTCGAAAAATAGCATTGAAAGCTTGAACACGTGTTCATTGTTGCAATATTTCGCAGTGAAGAGAAAAAGCGAACTTTGAAGTGTTCAAACGTTTGATTGATTGAGTAGTCCGAATTTAATTATTTCAAAGGGAATTAAAAGTTGAAGGTATTTATTATGAATTTATAGCTTAATAATTATACCCGTTAATCGTAGAGTAAAAGGGTATATTGTAATCGTTTTAATGTATGTAACGGGGAGAAGGAGGCGTGGCAGACCCTATAAAGTATAAATATTCTTGAACAGCATCAATAGCCGAGTCGATATAGCCATGTCCGTCCGTCCGTCTGTAAGAATGAAAGGATCTCAGAGACTATAAGAGCTAGAAAGATGAAAGGGGTCGCAAATGAAAGGTAAAATGTCCACTTTGGGACGTTCTATCTTCATATAAAGGTAAATTTACAGGTAAAAATGGAATGTATATTGTTAGCCATGCTATCTGAACCAAATTAACACGGGTAGTACATGTCTAGAAAGTAGATGTACTGACCAAGTTTGATACAAATCGGACAACTATATCGTATAGCTCCTATTGGGCCGATCGGTCAAAAATACGCTCCAAATATGAAATAGTATGAAAAACTTTTGCGTTAACTAAGCTGTATTAATCAAACTCACACAGAATACATCTGCCAATAATATATATATACTGACCAAGTTTATTTCAAATCGGACTACTATATCGTATAGGCCCCATAGGAAAGATCGATCGAAAATATGCTCTAAACATGAGTTTGTATGAGAAACTTTCGATGACCAAGCTATATTTATTAAACTCACAGAGAATACAATTGCCATCAATATGTACATACTGACCAAGTTTGATCCGAATTGGACTACTATATCGTATAGTTCCATAGGAACGATCGTTCGAAAATATGCTATAATCATGAGTTTGTATGAAAATGTTCTTATTTTTAAACTAAACGATTGAACTTATATTATTATCATACCCATTGTTAATTGTTAATACATATTATATACATATTATATATAATATAATATAATACATATTGAAATTGAGTGACGGGTATCCTAAAGTCGCGAGGCGACTAAAGCATTCTTTCTTGTTTATGATTTGTAGAAATATCATATCTGGCTAATGTCGTAAAGATTCTATCTGGCAATTTTCGTTGGCTATTATTCCTTATTGTGTTATTCATTGCTTGTGTAATTACAGTACTCCAAGAGTGTGTGTGTATTGATTCGCTGATTTTGAGCAATATGTGCGGCTTCTCCTAAGATTTATAATTCGATGCCTTTAAAAATAACAGAAATCTGTTGTTGGATACATTTTGGCATTTTGGTTTTTTTAATAACTTTGTTTTATATTTGATTTTATTTTAATGACTTTTGGTTTGGTTTAGTTTTTAGTAACTGTCCACGTTAGGAGTTACTGTATAATTATGTTCACAGACAGCTTGAGAGACTTATGTCATTTGTGAACTGTGCACTAATATCAATTTAAAATTAACTACGTATTTGAAGTAGCCGTCACATTGAAATACTTTTACTACTTTTTGAATGTTTAATTGCGCTTTCACCGCGTGTTCTTATGCGGATACTGAGATTGTCCAAAAATGGTAATGATCTGAATCGCGTCTTCCATCCCGAAGTGTCACTTAGTCGTATAAGGAACTTCGGGCTAGGAATAAAAAGGACGGATTACTTTTACGATGGATTTTTCAATATCCTACCGGCTGTGCCATTTACGAGTTTGGATTTTTTAATGGTAATGGTAAAACTAAGGAAAACACCTTGTTGATTTTTATAAATTTGTATATTTATATTTTATGTATAGTTTGTGTTATCTATCCAAGTCGGAGTTAAAAACTAATCTTAAAACTATTGTGCCTGAGAAAAGCTCGGTAAAGCTTTCATTAACATTTGTTTACTTTTGGTTATGTTAGAACTATGTTTATTACATTTTATTGAATTTCAGGGTTTGTATACATGATGAGCTTAAATCTAATTTACTGATTATGCAGATCACTGAGATGAGAGACTATTTATAAACAATATTCTGGCATTGGAATGTTTATCTAATAATGCAGACTGTTTATAAGCACAAAACAAACAAAAACAAGAAAGAATGCTATAGTCGACTTTAGGATACCCGTTACTCAGTTTCAACATGTTATTAGCAATGGTGAAAGATAAGATAGCTTGGCAAACAGAACATTTTTATACAAATTCATGCTTAGAGTATATTTTCGACCTATTCTATGGCAGCTATACGATATAGTAGTCCGATTTGGATCAAACTTGGTCAGTACATCTAATTCCTAGACATGTACTACCCGTGTAAATGGTTCAGATAGCATAGCTAACAAAAAAGTTTTCTGTACTAAAACATTCTAGTTTTACCTGTACATTTACCTTAATATGAAGATAGAACGCCCTAAAGTGGGCGTGTCAAAAACAAAAACAAACTTGTAGTGCTTGTGTATTGTACCTTTCATTTGCGACCCCTTTCACCTTTCTCGCTCTTATAGTCTCTGAGATCCTTTTGTTCATACAGACGGATAGACGGAGCGACAAACGGACAGACGGACATGGCTATATCGACTCGGCTATTGATTCTGATCAAGAATATATATACTTTATGGGGTCTGCCACGCCTCCTTCACACTGTTACAAACATTCCAACGATTACAATATACGCTTTTACTCTACGAGTAACGGGTGTAATAACAGAGGTTTTCGTAGGCTGGGAATTCCACAGGCTATTTCATTGAACTGAAATTATATTATTTATCTGATTAAATGCTTTTCGATGTCCATACGGTCCTCTTCCATGGAACTTTCACTCATAAATACTTTCGATATAAAAATATCGTTTTGGCCACGTATTCTCAAGATGACCATTGAGCCAAAAAAAAAATATTTTTTATCATTGAGAAGGAGTACCTGGCCAAAGTGTTATAAACAAATAAGAAAACAACCAAGGCCATACAATTAATGTTAAATTTTTAATTTAATATTTTCAGGTTGTGGAATTAAACTCAGATTTGCTACAGGGTATGATGTCATCTCTATTAAACAATGTGTTAGCGGAGGATTGTAGAAACCAATGGTCAATGTCTCGCCCGCTCTTGGTTCTTATTCTTCTTTATGAGGACTATTATTGGTAATGTAATAATTATAAGATATAAAAATAATATGAATCGACATTCAGGTATATTTCGCCTCCATCACCTATAGTTACCGCCGATCTCATTTTTCCATAACTATATTTGTGTTAGATTATCGAATGTGATATCAATTATTATTTGGTACATTGAGTAATCGAATCACGAAGTCTAACCATAGCCTTTCAACCAAAGCCCACCGAACGTACAATTCACAATCATCGATTGGGGAACATAGCCATTACTACTCGACACGAAATCTAACCACTCTAAATCTAACAACAGTGGCTTCGAGGGTACCTATATCAGAGAGCTGCAGCGATACACCGCATGTAAAAATACACAAAACACATACAGTGTATTTCGCGTTTCGAATCATATTTTACTCTACCCTGAAAGTACCGGATATTTTTTTACTTCTTTTCGTTTGAGTGTTTTCAGAAAAGATATTTTTTTACCCACTCATATTTTTACCTACTCATGTTTTTACTTACTCGCGTAAACACCGCATCACATTTTTACTCGAAAAAACCACCCTTGTGAAGTACAAGTTAAATTTTACTTGAGTGTTTTTTTATTTGCATTTTTTTTTACTTGATCGTTTTGAGCGTGTGTCGTCATGCGCTGATCTTTTGTTTTGGGCTTGTTAAATGTTATGAATTAATAAATGATTGCTTAAGTTAGAAGTAAAGCAAATTGCATTAGTAAATTGTTTTCATCAAAATTTAACATAAAAGATAATCGCAATTTGTATATTTAAATATTCACATTAATAAGAATCGAGATGAGAAATAGATTACAGGTTGATTATGGGACACCTGTTTTATTATTTGTTGCCTGGGTTCTCTAATGCATATAAATGTTGGCTATTTGGTTTTTTGGGCAAAACCCGGAAACTGGTATTTGCTACCTGTTACATACATTCTAATGCAAAAACCCTTTTTATCATCTAACGCGCGCTGTTCAATTTCCCGACGGCAAACCGTCGCTCAAGTACACACATATTATGTGTATGTATTTTTCATACTCTGTATTTGCCTGCATATTCATTTTCTGATGCTTCAAAAAATGAATCGCACAAGCGACACCCATTTCAAAAAGAGTATTGACGATACTCGGAATTTCGGGCACGAGTAAAACAGATACACGAGTCATTTCGCTTCGTGTAAAAAAATATTCGAGTAAAGAAATACCGGATCACGTTTTTACTCTAAATGTTTGAGTATGAGTAAGACCGCTACCGCATTTTCTGTGTGTATGACTCGAGTACAAAAAACCACCACCCGTGCAGTTCTCTGACCTATATGTCATATGCGCTCAAAGGGGCATACGGGGGCCGGATAGTGCCAAAATAGTATTAATTTAACAGGTACCAAGAGAACCAAAATTCAGCGATAATTATGGGCGATTTAAAAAACATACTACAGGAAGGGGCCAACCAAAAAAAAGTAGGACAAACCAATAATATCAGTAAAATTTAATAAATTAAATAATAACAAAAAAACAATTAAATAAATAATTAAATTTTGGCAATATATATTATATTACACAACAAGTAAGAAAGGCTGCAGTCCAGCGAGCCGACTGTAAAAGAGGCGTAGCAGGAAAGTAGAATGATGACTGCGGTTAGTCCGGATATAATTGGTCATCTTACCAGTCATTCTGCTAGCTGGGCAATGTCACGGAGGTTCCTTATGCTTATTTTCTGTAGGTATGGCAGGCTTGGTATTTCTTGATGGCCCGTTATATTTAGAAGCGTAGATGCCGCTGGTCCCGGGGATTTCCTCAGGTAATTTTTGAGATTCTGTATAAGGTGTTATATACCTTTATCTCGTTGTCAAAGGTCAAAGGTGTTACATACTATGTTATGCTTAAGGTATCTTATAATAAAATGTAGAAAATTATTGTTTAGTAAAACTTTGACTTGAGATACTTACATTAAGTCGGTAACAGTGATATTTACAGAGTCTTCATTAATAATATTTTTTAAACCAGTAGAATCCAATATGGAGCGGTTTACAATTCCAACTTTAGCAAGTGTTAATGATTGCATTAGGAATTCTAATTCTGAAATAATTATTCTGTTTCTTGAAATAAGTGTTTAATGTTTTGCTTATCTCAGATTATCCTTGTGGACCACCCTCCCTTTTATTAAGACGGTTGTCCCCAAGTTTGCTTCAATTTTATTTTCGTTGTACAGGGGTATCAGTTAGTTACCTAAACGTCAAGAACTGTATCGCCTACTCGAAATTCTCTATCATACCTTGCTTCACTTACTCCGCTCATTTGAAGTTGTTGTGCCTTTTGAATTTAATTGTACCCGTTAGTAAAGAGAGTAAAAGGGTATATTATAATCGTTGGAATCTATATAACAGGGTGAAGGAGGCGTGGCAGACCCCATAAAGTATATATATTCTTGATCAGAATCAATAGCCGAGTCGATATTGCAAATAAAAGGTACAATACCCAAGCAGTACAAGTTGGTTTTTGTTTTTTGACACGCCCACTTTAGGGCGTTCTGTCTTCATATAACGGTAAATGTACAGGTAAAACCAGATTGTTTTAGTATAGAAACATTTTTGTTAGCTATGCTATCTACATGCTATAGTCGCATCGCGACTTTAGAATACCCGTTACTCAGTTTCATTATGTTATTAGCAATGGTGGTAGATAAGATAACTTGGCATACAGAACATTTTCATACAAATTCATGTTTAGAGCATATTTTGGACCGATCGTCCCTATAGGGGCTATACTATATAGTAGTCCGATTTGGATCAAACTTGGTCAGTATGTATATATTAATGGCAAATGTATTCTTTGTGAGTTTGCTAAATATAGCTTGGTAATCGAAGAAGTATTTCATACAAATTCATGTTTAGAGCATATTTTCGACCGATTGTTCCTATGGACTATGGCAGCTATACGATATAGTAGTCTGATTTTGATCAAACTTGGGCAGTACATATACTTCCTTGACATGTACTATCCATGTAAATTTGGATTAGATAGCATAGCTACATAACAAAGTTTTCTGTACTAAAACATTCTAGTTTTACCTGTACATTTACCTTTCTCCTCCTTCTCCCTTTTACATACATTCCAACGATTACAATCATAGCTCACAAATAACTGTCGACCGTTTCTTGTTGTCTGCAAAGAAGTGTCTTTTTCTTACTCTTTACGAAAAGACTCAGCGAGCAACCGATTTATCGGTTCTTAAATGAGCTCGCTCCCGCTCGGAGCGAAACCGTTTTTTTCTATTGAGTTTTGTTCTGGTTGTTCCAAGACCGTTTCGTCGTGTTCAGTGAAGCAAAAATTCTTCTGCGCATGTATTGGTATACATTCATACGCATAGGCAAGCAAATCGGTAAGCGTCTGTTTTGCAGACGTAATACATTGTATATTAATTTTAAATATAAATTTAAATTTTAAAAAAATAAAATAAAATAAAAAAAATAAAATTAAATTTGAATATAAATTTAAATTGTTTTGTTAAACAAATTATATTATTTCTTCTTTACAACAACGAAAATAAATTTGAAGACCGTTTGCTTTAAGTTTTTCGGTCAATCGGTCTTTTGCTGAGTCTCGTGCGAGCGTTTCTCGTTCCGCTCTTTACGCACTGCTCACTGAAAGTGCGACATACAGTCAGTCATATTAAGAATTTTTTTGTTTTTTTTTCAATGCCACGCCCCATTTGCCCACAATGAGCAAAAAACTAGACACACCTCGAAAAAAAATCGGTGTTTTCGGGAATATCTCAGTAAGTTTGACACCTAGGATCACCAATTTTGGTACGGAAGTTCCTAGCGACAGCATTAATACATTGCCATTTATTGCCACGCCCCTTTTTCCAACAAGTACACCATTGTAATTGTATAATTCGAGTGGAGGCTAACTATATAAAACTGTCCTAAAAAAGACGCATTGAAATCGGACTATAAACAAGAAAACTAAAAGCGTTACAATATTGATAATTGAACGCAATATCAAGGTATGAGTGTAAGCTAGACAGAAACGTACAAGCGTGATCGAACGTTTTTGCTGCTTGTGTGGCGGCAGCGCTGCCTGCAGACGCTGGCTGCACCGAATACACACATACAAACATATAATGTCAAACGTACATATGTGTATTCGCATACAAACAGATGTTTGATTAGATTGTTTTTGTTTCACGGTGTTTTAATGGAAGTACTGCACATTGTAATATCTTGAAACCGATTTTATTAATTTAATCGGAATTAAAATGCAGAGAGTATTATACGGTCGGGCGTGCTCCACTGTACTTTTCTTTCTGGTTTTTTTTTTTTTGTCTGGTTAGTGTTTTTCTTTTGGTTTTCCTAACCCTTGCAACGAAAGTTGGACCAACGTACGTTTCTTAATGTTTTTAATTTTTCTAATACTTACCCAGTTAGTTATTTAATTAAACTTAAATTTAAATCATAATGCCAATTTGAAAACTTTTTTGTTTTTAAATTTAATTTAAATCTTATTTTTGGAATATTTTGATATTTTTTAATTGCATTAGTTTAATGTAATTTTCGTTTGGTGTCGACTGCTTATAGTCTGACAATAAATAAATAAATAAATATATGACTGCTTTACCTGATTTAACTTCTTGATTTTCAACTGACACTTAAAAAAGTGTAGTTTAATGTACTGAAAAAGTCCACTAAAAAGTTTCCAGTACCCGTTCCTTGCTGTATTATTCAAGGTGTTTTAATCCTCCTCCACTTTGGTTTGAATAATACTCATGGTAAAGTCTTTCCATGCCGGTTATGATAGGGGTTAGTTTAGGTGGTTGCTGGTGTCAAGAGTACCAGCGCACATGATCCGATAGTCGGCCCGTTGTGATACCTGGGGGGATCTACGAGGATGGTCAAAACTAAGCTGGGGGGAAGTTAAATGCAACCGTTAGGAGCCGTCATCTGTAGAGCTCCATCCACAGGCGAAGATAAAGCGAGAGAGAAGATTTGGCTGAATCTGGGATAGCTCCGACAGATCATTGAAGAGGTAGGCACCGAGATAACGGTGCCTATGATAACTGAGAGCTGGGCAGTGACGAAAGAAGTGATCCACAGTTTTATCTTCTTCCTCATTCATGACAGAAGTCATGCTAGAAGCCGACAGTCTAGAGGCATGCATGCCCACAAGTCAGAGTCCAGAGATTGCACGGAAGACAGCGGAGCAGTTTGCCCGGGTCAGCCTGCAAAGCGTAGAGGATCGGTCTACTGATCGGATGGGTCAAATAAGGCAAAGATATCTTACACCTAGAGGTGGATTCCCATCTCAAGTCAGCTAGGTGTTCGAAGTGTTTATCAATGTTGAGACTGCAAGTCGCAAAAGGCATGGATACTTGCCATCTCTTATTACCAAGAAGGGAGACGGTGCATATCCTAGCGAGCTTGTCTGCAGCGCAATTTCCCTTTATGTCGCTATGGCCAGTGACCCAAATGAGGTGGATTTCGAATTGTTCCGCCATCTCCATCTGAGATCTGCGACATTCGTTGGTGATTTTGGAGTTGAAGGAGGTAGACCTAAGTGATTGAAGTGCTGCCTGACTGTTTGATAGAATGCAGATCCTGCACCCATTCGGAATGCGTTGCTTAGCGGTCTCGAGCGGTTCTCTGATGGCGAACTCTGAAAAAACCACCCGTTCTGCCTTCTGTTCTTGAGCCTCGGTGGAGAAATGGATGGAGGAGTTTAGGTGAGGGCGGCCATTAGTCCAATCCTCCCTCGAGGGGAAAACCACATTGAATGGGGTGTTTGTGTAGCGCGAAGGGCGACCAGGGTAAATATCTCTGCCATACGCTGGATTTAGTTAAATTTTGATAGAGTGGTTCCTTTCCTAAGAGCAGGCCACCACACTACTACGCCATATAAAAGAATAGGCCGGACAACGGCAGTATATAGCCATCTGGTGACGTAGGGGTTCAGCCGCCATTTTAGACCAATTGTCTTCAAGCATGTGAAAAGGGCTACGGAGGCTTTCTTCACCCTATTTTCCATGCATCGCTTAATTTGAGACGTTCCCCCTCGAAGAGAGGAAAGTCTTAGAGGGGAAATATTGTATTTGTTTGTAAAAAGAACTAGCTCGGTCTTACTGAGATTAGCTCCTAAACCGTTACTTGTGGCCTAGTTTGATAGGTAGAGTAATGAATTACTCATCCGGTCACCGAAAGCCTGTGGGAATTTACCCGAGAAAATTATGGCAGCGTGACCTGCATAGGCAACAACCCTCCATCCTCCGCCTTCCACTACGTTCCATAAAAAGAAGAGAAAGAACACCACCTTTAGGAGTTCTCCCTGTTGACAAATTTTGAATATTTGACATTTCCTAAAAAGGCTTCAATGACCCTTCCTCCTAATAGTTGGTCGAAAAGGCCCACAGAGAGTGGGTCGATTCCCATGGATGCCAGAGCTCCTATGATGGGTCTGGCAGGATATTATTGAAAGCGCACAATATGTCAAGAAACTCTACCAGAGAGTATTCCTTGAAGGAGAGCGATCTTTCGATGTTTGAAACGATGGCAGTTTCTGTGGACCTGCCTCTACGTTACGATATATTGTGCGGTAGAGAGCTTCCCTAGTAATCTTAGGCAGCAGATGCCAGCATAAGAGCCTTTCTAGAGTATTCAGAAGAAAGGATGATAGACTTATTTGTCTGAAGTCCTTTGGGTTGCAGTGGGATGGTTTCCCTGCCTTAGGGATGAAAACTACTTCGGAGCGTAGCCAAGTTTTGGGAATGATTCCGAATAGGAGGATTTCTTTGAAAATCTGATGTAGCCTGTTTAATGCCAGCTCCCCAGATTTAATATCCATGCTACCTGTTACATACATTCTAATGCAAAAACCCTTTTTATCATCTAACGCGCGCTGTTCAATTTCCCGACGGCAAACCGTCGCTCAAGTACACACATATTATGTGTATGTATTTTTCATACTCTGTATTTGCCTGCATATTCATTTTCTGATGCTTCAAAAAATGAATCGCACAAGCGACACCCATTTCAAAAAGAGTATTGACGATACTCGGAATTTCGGGCACGAGTAAAAACAGATACACGAGTCATTTCGCTTCGTGTAAAAAAATATTCGAGTAAAGAAATACCGGATCACGTTTTTACTCTAAATGTTTGAGTATGAGTAAGACCGCTACCGCATTTTCTGTGTGTATGACTCGAGTACAAAAAACCACCACCCGTGCAGTTCTCTGACCTATATGTCATATGCGCTCAAAGGGGCATACGGGGGGCCGGATAGTGCCAAAATAGTATTAATTTAACAGGTACCAAGAGAACCAAAATTCAGCGATAATTATGGGCGATTTAAAAAACATACTACAGGAAGGGGCCAACCAAAAAAAAAGTAGGACAAACCAATAATATCAGTAAAATTTAATAAATTAAATAATAACAAAAAAACAATTAAATAAATAATTAAATTTTGGCAATATATATTATATTACACAACAAGTAAGAAAGGCTGCAGTCCAGCGAGCCGACTGTAAAAGAGGCGTAGCAGGAAAGTAGAATGATGACTGCGGTTAGTCCGGATATAATTGGTCATCTTACCAGTCATTCTGCTAGCTGGGCAATGTCACGGAGGTTCCTTATGCTTATTTTCTGTAGGTATGGCAGGCTTGGTATTTATTGATGGCCCGTTATATTTAGAAGCGTAGATGCCGCTGGTCCCGGGGATTTCCTCAGGTAATTTTTGAGATTCTGTATAAGGTGTTATATACCTTTATCTCGTTGTCAAAGGTCAAAGGTGTTACATACTATGTTATGCTTAAGGTATCTTATAATAAAATGTAGAAAATTATTGTTTAGTAAAACTTTGACTTGAGATACTTACATTAAGTCGGTAACAGTGATATTTACAGAGTCTTCATTAATAATATTTTTTAAACCAGTAGAATCAATATGGAGCGGTTTACAATTCCAACTTTAGCAAGTGTTAATGATTGCATTAGGAATTCTAATTCTGAAATAATTATTCTGTTTCTTGAAATAAGTGTTTAATGTTTTGCTTATCTCAGATTATCCTTGTGGACCACCCTCCCTTTTATTAAGACGGTTGTCCCCAAGTTTGCTTCAATTTTATTTTCGTTGTACAGGGGTATCAGTTAGTTACCTAAACGTCAAGAACTGTATCGCCTACTCGAAATTCTCTATCATACCTTGCTTCACTTACTCCGCTCATTTGAAGTTGTTGTGCCTTTTGAATTTAATTGTACCCGTTAGTAAAGAGAGTAAAAGGGTATATTATAATCGTTGGAATCTATATAACAGGGTGAAGGAGGCGTGGCAGACCCCATAAAGTATATATATTCTTGATCAGAATCAATAGCCGAGTCGATATTGCAAATAAAAGGTACAATACCCAAGCAGTACAAGTTGGTTTTTGTTTTTTGACACGCCCACTTTAGGGCGTTCTGTCTTCATATAACGGTAAATGTACAGGTAAAACCAGATTGTTTTTAGTATAGAAACATTTTTGTTAGCTATGCTATCTACATGCTATAGTCGCATCGCGACTTTAGAATACCCGTTACTCAGTTTCATTATGTTATTAGCAATGGTGGTAGATAAGATAACTTGGCATACAGAACATTTTCATACAAATTCATGTTTAGAGCATATTTTGGACCGATCGTCCCTATAGGGGCTATACTATATAGTAGTCCGATTTGGATCAAACTTGGTCAGTATGTATATATTAATGGCAAATGTATTCTTTGTGAGTTTGCTAAATATAGCTTGGTAATCGAAGAAGTATTTCATACAAATTCATGTTTAGAGCATATTTTCGACCGATTGTTCCTATGGACTATGGCAGCTATACGATATAGTAGTCTGATTTTGATCAAACTTGGGCAGTACATATACTTCCTTGACATGTACTATCCATGTAAATTTGGATTAGATAGCATAGCTACATAACAAAGTTTTCTGTACTAAAACATTCTAGTTTTACCTGTACATTTACCTTTCTCCCTCCTTCTCCCTTTTACATACATTCCAACGATTACAATCATAGCTCACAAATAACTGTCGACCGTTTCTTGTTGTCTGCAAAGAAGTGTCTTTTTCTTACTCTTTACGAAAAGACTCAGCGAGCAACCGATTTATCGGTTCTTAAATGAGCTCGCTCCCGCTCGGAGCGAAACCGTTTTTTTCTATTGAGTTTTGTTCTGGTTGTTCCAAGACCGTTTCGTCGTGTTCAGTGAAGCAAAAATTCTTCTGCGCATGTATTGGTATACATTCATACGCATAGGCAAGCAAATCGGTAAGCGTCTGTTTTGCAGACGTAATACATTGTATATTAATTTTAAATATAAATTTAAATTTTAAAAAATAAAATAAAATAAAAAAAAATAAAATTAAATTTGAATATAAATTTAAATTGTTTTGTTAAACAAATTATATTATTTCTTCTTTACAACAACGAAAATAAATTTGAAGACCGTTTGCTTTAAGTTTTTCGGTCAATCGGTCTTTTGCTGAGTCTCGTGCGAGCGTTTCTCGTTCCGCTCTTTACGCACTGCTCACTGAAAGTGCGACATACAGTCAGTCATATTAAGAATTTTTTTTGTTTTTTTTTCAATGCCACGCCCCATTTGCCCACAATGAGCAAAAAACTAGACACACCTCGAAAAAAAAATCGGTGTTTTCGGGAATATCTCAGTAAGTTTGACACCTAGGATCACCAATTTTGGTACGGAAGTTCCTAGCGACAGCATTAATACATTGCCATTTATTGCCACGCCCCTTTTTCCAACAAGTACACCATTGTAATTGTATAATTCGAGTGGAGGCTAACTATATAAAACTGTCCTAAAAAGACGCATTGAAATCGGACTATAAACAAGAAAACTAAAAGCGTTACAATATTGATAATTGAACGCAATATCAAGGTATGAGTGTAAGCTAGACAGAAACGTACAAGCGTGATCGAACGTTTTTGCTGCTTGTGTGGCGGCAGCGCTGCCTGCAGACGCTGGCTGCACCGAATACACACATACAAACATATAATGTCAAACGTACATATGTGTATTCGCATACAAACAGATGTTTGATTAGATTGTTTTTGTTTCACGGTGTTTTAATGGAAGTACTGCACATTGTAATATCTTGAAACCGATTTTATTAATTTAATCGGAATTAAAATGCAGAGAGTATTATACGGTCGGGCGTGCTCCACTGTACTTTTCTTTCTGGTTTTTTTTTTTTGTCTGGTTAGTGTTTTTCTTTGGTTTTCCTAACCCTTGCAACGAAAGTTGGACCAACGTACGTTTCTTAATGTTTTTAATTTTTCTAATACTTACCCAGTTAGTTATTTAATTAAACTTAAATTTAAATCATAATGCCAATTTGAAAACTTTTTTGTTTTTAAATTTAATTTAAATCTTATTTTTGGAATATTTTGATATTTTTTAATTGCATTAGTTTAATGTAATTTTCGTTTGGTGTCGACTGCTTATAGTCTGACAATAAATAAATAAATAAATATATGACTGCTTTACCTGATTTAACTTCTTGATTTTCAACTGACACTTAAAAAAGTGTAGTTTAATGTACTGAAAAAGTCCACTAAAAAGTTTCCAGTACCCGTTCCTTGCTGTATTATTCAAGGTGTTTTAATCCTCCTCCACTTTGGTTTGAATAATACTCATGGTAAAGTCTTTCCATGCCGGTTATGATAGGGGTTAGTTTAGGTGGTTGCTGGTGTCAAGAGTACCAGCGCACATGATCCGATAGTCGGCCCGTTGTGATACCTGGGGGGATCTACGAGGATGGTCAAAACTAAGCTGGGGGGAAGTTAAATGCAACCGTTAGGAGCCGTCATCTGTAGAGCTCCATCCACAGGCGAAGATAAAGCGAGAGAGAAGATTTGGCTGAATCTGGGATAGCTCCGACAGATCATTGAAGAGGTAGGCACCGAGATAACGGTGCCTATGATAACTGAGAGCTGGGCAGTGACGAAAGAAGTGATCCACAGTTTTATCTTCTTCCTCATTCATGACAGAAGTCATGCTAGAAGCCGACAGTCTAGAGGCATGCATGCCCACAAGTCAGAGTCCAGAGATTGCACGGAAGACAGCGGAGCAGTTTGCCCGGGTCAGCCTGCAAAGCGTAGAGGATCGGTCTACTGATCGGATGGGTCAAATAAGGCAAAGATATCTTACACCTAGAGGTGGATTCCCATCTCAAGTCAGCTAGGTGTTCGAAGTGTTTATCAATGTTGAGACTGCAAGTCGCAAAAGGCATGGATACTTGCCATCTCTTATTACCAAGAAGGGAGACGGTGCATATCCTAGCGAGCTTGTCTGCAGCGCAATTTCCCTTTATGTCGCTATGGCCAGTGACCCAAATGAGGTGGATTTCGAATTGTTCCGCCATCTCCATCTGAGATCTGCGACATTCGTTGGTGATTTTGGAGTTGAAGGAGGTAGACCTAAGTGATTGAAGTGCTGCCTGACTGTTTGATAGAATGCAGATCCTGCACCCATTCGGAATGCGTTGCTTAGCGGTCTCGAGCGGTTCTCTGATGGCGAACTCTGAAAAAACCACCCGTTCTGCCTTCTGTTCTTGAGCCTCGGTGGAGAAATGGATGGAGGAGTTTAGGTGAGGGCGGCCATTAGTCCAATCCTCCCTCGAGGGGAAAACCACATTGAATGGGGTGTTTGTGTAGCGCGAAGGGCGACCAGGGTAAATATCTCTGCCATACGCTGGATTTAGTTAAATTTTGATAGAGTGGTTCCTTTCCTAAGAGCAGGCCACCACACTACTACGCCATATAAAAGAATAGGCCGGACAACGGCAGTATATAGCCATCTGGTGACGTAGGGGTTCAGCCGCCATTTTAGACCAATTGTCTTCAAGCATGTGAAAAGGGCTACGGAGGCTTTCTTCACCCTATTTTCCATGCATCGCTTAATTTGAGACGTTCCCCTCGAAGAGAGGAAAGTCTTAGAGGGGAAATATTGTATTTGTTTGTAAAAAGAACTAGCTCGGTCTTACTGAGATTAGCTCCTAAACCGTTACTTGTGGCCTAGTTTGATAGGTAGAGTAATGAATTACTCATCCGGTCACCGAAAGCCTGTGGGAATTTACCCGAGAAAATTATGGCAGCGTGACCTGCATAGGCAACAACCCTCCATCCTCCGCCTTCCACTACGTTCCATAAAAGAAGAGAAAGAACACCACCTTTAGGAGTTCTCCTGTTGACAAATTTTGAATATTTGACATTTCCTAAAAAGGCTTCAATGACCCTTCCTCCTAATAGTTGGTCGAAAAGGCCCACAGAGAGTGGGTCGATTCCCATGGATGCCAGAGCTCCTATGATGGGTCTGGCAGGATATTATTGAAAGCGCACAATATGTCAAGAAACTCTACCAGAGAGTATTCCTTGAAGGAGAGCGATCTTTCGATGTTTGAAACGATGGCAGTTTCTGTGGACCTGCCTCTACGTTACGATATATTGTGCGGTAGAGAGCTTCCCTAGTAATCTTAGGCAGCAGATGCCAGCATAAGAGCCTTTCTAGAGTATTCAGAAGAAAGGATGATAGACTTATTTGTCTGAAGTC
This sequence comes from Drosophila dunni, assembly GCA_018152125.1. Classification (NCBI taxonomy): domain Eukaryota; kingdom Metazoa; phylum Arthropoda; class Insecta; order Diptera; family Drosophilidae; genus Drosophila; species Drosophila dunni. Next base: position 150,435 of record JAECXC010002239.1, on the reverse strand, counting down.
CTTTGGGTTGCAGTGGGATGGTTTCCCTGCCTTAGGGATGAAAACTACTTCGGAGCGTAGCCAAGTTTTGGGAATGATTCCGAATAGGAGGATTTCTTTGAAAATCTGATGTAGCCTGTTTAATGCCAGCTCCCCAGATTTAATATCCATGCCGGTTAATATCTTTATGAAAAATATATTAACTAAATTGCGCAATTTATGGCATACTAGGTAGTCTGATAAGTCACTGAAAATTCTAAGAGATGGCATAAGTATTCACTAATGTGAACCATTTTTGTCGTGCTGGATCCTTCAAATGATGCCTGTTAAAACTACAGCCACTTACAAGTTACGGCGCTAAGAAGAGACTAACCTACGAGGTAATATAGAAAAAACCGATATTCGAGTTTTGGTCAAACACTGAAATCTACGAAAAAAAAACAGTATCTGAGGCCAAGGCCAATCTGGATAAGTATACAGTTGCTGCTGAACGATCTGGGCGCCAAAGAGAGATTACTGCACCAAAAAATATCGAAAATTATATTAAGTGGTCCCAAAATGAAATTGAGTGAGGTAACTTATGCTATAGCCATGTCATTGCAATACGTGGGTAATATCGTGCATTCAGTTTTGGCCATGATAAAGCACTGCGCGGGATGGTTGGCGCGTTAGCTCACAGTGGAAAAAAAACGAATTCATGTGACGAGATTCCTCTAGAATTTAGCAATATTTTCGTGTGGGCCGACCGAGTTTTTTTTAACTCAATTGCACCTATTTTGAAGACCATCCGAACGATTAAAATAGTTGGACAGCCTGTATCGACATAAAATAAAAAATATAACCTTTGCACAAAAAACCTCTTCTTGTTTCATTTTACAGGGACTTATCAGACTGCCTAGTACAACGTTTCTGTCTAAACTGCACCGTTATGTATATGGGAATAACTGAAGGTTTGAAGGGAACCTTATATCCTTTTAAGACAAATATTAAAATTGGTATGCCTCGTACTTCACAATTCTTAACGGAATAGTACGCAGTGTTCTTGAATTGAATTATTTTGGAAACTCCATTATGCATGAGAATCTTTAAAAATCGCGTTCTTTTGTGTCCAACGCATTGAGGCTTTAAACAAAAACTTTGTATTGACTGTTTCTTATCCATTACTTCATGATGGGGAAGATCATTTAAATATAGTTCACTTATTTCAACTCCCCAGTTTTCATCTATATTTTGTGAGAAACTTAAAATTTTTTTAAACGCACATTGTACATTATCCGTAAAAACATTTAAAGAACTATTGCTAAATAAAGTAACATAAAATGATTTTGCTCTATTTGAAGATCTTGTGCTAATTACCTGCTATGTATGTGAAGTTTCTTAAATTGACATCAGATTAAACAATACGATTTTTAGTTCTCTTTTTTTCTGGTGACTTAATTTGACTTTGAGAATCAGCAAAATCGTCTTCCTGATTTTTTAGTATTTTTTTTTTTTTTTTAAATGTTTATAGTATACCCCTGCATGAACTGTTTAACTGCTTAATGATAAAACATTAAACTGATTTTTGTTACCAGAATATGTATGTGACACATTTTCTTCTTTTGTGAAGAATATAGTTTAGTTCTTGTCGAATCTTAATCCATTTATCGAAATCACTCAATCTAACATTATAAATTATTGGTAACAACTTTTTGTTAATCAAATCTTTACCTCTTTTATCTGATATTAACTTTTGATATTCGTTTGGATGCATTATAATAGCTTAGGTTAGGTTAAGCCAGACGCAATCTCACGGGCAGTTCATAGTGCAATGATGGGCCCTGGTAATCCAGTCCCGGAGAATGCTATGGCTTGAAGTCGGTTAGGATTCGGGAGTGCTTCGCAAAGGCTAGTAGTTTTCCTAGTGCCCTTTTTGAGTTAACTTTCATTGAGGAGAGTTGAGGTGCCCCTTGGCATCTTAATCTAGTGCGTTCTAAGGTTGGGCAGCAACAAAGAAGGTGTTCTATGGATTCGGCAGTGCCACAGTTATTACAACTGCAACTAGAATCGTTCTTTATTCCGAGCTTCATCGCATGTGCTGTCACCATACAATGGCCAGTGAGTATTCCCACCAATTGCCTGCAGTCCTTCCGTGGAAGGTGCAGAATGTAACGTATCCCATATGAGTGCTTCGTGAGTGGTTCATCGCAGTACACGGCGGCTCCTACTCCTCCTGCCATTGTGGAGACGACTGCTTATATACTGAGTTGGCCATGCCTATTTTGGCACAGCTTCCAATCGTCAGACCCGAAATGCGTCTCGATTCGAGAAACTAGGCTATTTTGGGCTACAATGTGATCGGAGGGGCCGTTAATGCGTAGGCCACCACCACACCAGAGCTCCGTAGAGCCGCGTTATGCATGCATTAATCGGAGTGACAGACCGTTTCAGCGTTTTCCCATTTTAGTGTCGAGGGAATCCAGTGCGGAACCTTGTACCTCTTAGTGAAGAAAATGAGGTCCGTCATTTTAGTGCATTTTAGATCGAGCTTACTAGTGAGTGTAGAGCAGTCCCGACTGATCTGCCTATGGTGCATGCGTGTTGGTTAGTTGCCAACCGTTCTTCCACCTCATATCTGATGTGTAAGTCCAGCAACTTCTACATAGTTTTAAGTAGGAAGGGCGTAATACTTATATGTCGATTCCTTTCATCATTAGACGGGACGTCCTTATTTTGGCGTTGCAAAAGACTTATCGCCTAACCTCTTTGGACGGTGATGGGGAAAAGTACCATTGCTTTCGGCTTAGACGGGATATCCTCCCTGTCGACCACCTCCAGAAGGCCATCTCCCACACCGCCCCCAATGTCGGGACCTTCGTCTTCAGCCAGCTCAATGTCGGGTCGTCTTTGCTTCTGATGATATTGGCTCCATTGAGCTACCCTGCGTCGTCGAAAGTAGGCATAGGAGCCTGCGGCTCCTCGTCCATATTTTTCAGCAACAGCCCGACTAGCTTCTTAGTAATGGCTTTCCAGCGTTCTGCCGCTGCGGTTTATTAGAGCTGCCGTGTAGCGACATCCTTCACTGTAACTTTCTTATTTTGTATCGGGCGCTGGATAGCTTCATTCTGGCCGCGCGGCCGTTTGCTAACCGGGGCATCTCTGCTCTGGTTGCTCTCGGTCGAGCGATGCCTCTCCATGACCATCATGTTGGCGAAACATTTTGTCGTTGCTCGCATGTGGGGCAACTGAGCGAAATGTGGGCGGCTTTCTGCAATCCTTTCCTCGGCCCAGACCAGCTTAGCCTTGTCCTCTTCGGAGGGACTCGCTTTGCTCTCGCCACGTCAAAGGTGGGACCACTGGTGACACGCAAAGAGGAGGCATGCCGTAGCATACCCAAACTCTGAAACCTACCTTAGCTGAACACTGCATCGCTTTCATTTCTACCTCATCATAGTATTCCATTAGGTTAAGATCACTTGCCTAACCAGTTTCAATTGTTTTCTTAGTACGTGCAGGGATGTCTTGTCTGCGTACGTGCAGTCGAGTCTAGCCATAATGGAAAATCGAAATCAAGCACTGTATTGTGCGACGTAAGGATAGCTCGAGCTTGTCCACTAACTTTGTTTTTTAAAATGGCCACAGCCTCGTAATGCCGTAATAGTTTATAGCCGCCTGTCGCCAGGACACGTATTCCTCATGATTTCCATTGAAGCTAGGCGCTGACTTTACAATGTCCAACTTCCCTTTACATCTCACATTAGGGTCAATTGTCACTCTCTGATATGTCTCTACCATAAAGCATTAAGTTGACCTCTAACGGCTGGCCGTTGCTCCGACGTACACTATTTTGATTACATTGCATATGTGACTGGATACAGCAAGATTGTTATCGCGGGTTACTCGACGAAATCATTGCGAGGGCCGTTCGTTGACCTGGCTGTTAACTTGCTGCCTTCAGGTTAGCGCCTAGGTCGGTGACCATTATGTGTTCATCCATTAGCAATTCACACCCAAAGTCCTGTAGTATGTTTTTAATTTTGCTTTTGATTATGTCACCTACAAAATTTTGGTTTTAAAAAGTGAGACTGTTGTGGAATGTGGCAATAACGATTCAACGTTAATATTTTCCCCGAACTTCGCACCAACAGATATAAAAACAAATTTAATGAAGCAATTTCTTTTATTGATTTTCCGATGTCATGTGAAAAATCGAGAAACTACTTAAAATAAAGAACAAATTGCACGATCATAAACAATACAATTTATTGTTGGGCAGGCAATCGCGGAAAGGCTTAGCAGCGTGTGTGTGGTTACAGCGAGACGAAAATACGAACTGTCCTGCCGCTCGCGACATCTGCATTGCCGAATACAAATCAAACTTACATGCTAGCTTAAGTATAACAGTTTTAGTGCGTACACTACTGGACAATTCATTAATATCGGGTGTTTAAGCTTATCCTAACAATTCATTTTTTCTCCTTATTTTAACTATGGCCATGATCCAACATCATGCATTTCTTTAATCTATCCTTATGAACTACTTGATCATTAGTCTTGCTATTTTTGATTAAATGTTGTCTTTATTTATAATTCCTATGATCTTAAAAGGTCCTATGTAGTTAGGGTCTAATTTACGTCCTATTTCGTTTTTTAATAAAAATTTATTTCCTATTTCTACGCTTATGACTGCAATGTTTTTAACGTAGTATTTCTTCTTCCTAGCTTTATGGTTTTCAAGCGTTATTCTCGCTCTTTTATAGACAATATTTAGTCTACATTTAATTTATTTAGCATAATCGTCTATGTTATATATAATGGTGTTATATTATCTATCTTATCAAAATCTATTAATGACTTAATATTATTATAATTAATTATTGACTTGTTATGTTCTTGATCAGCAGCACAAGCCGAGTCAAAATAGCCATGCCCGTGTGTCCGTATGAACAAACAGATTTCAGAGATGGTAAGAGCTACAAGTTCGAGTTTGGTATCAATCGATCACATATTTAGTCAGTCAATACAAGAATCTTTTTTTTTCAAAGCCAGTCTCAGTAACTATGACACCTAGGATCACCGATATTGGTACGGAGGTTCCTAGAGATAGCGTAAATACAATGTCATTAAACATTAACAAGAAAATTTGGTTATCTTCGGCTCGTCGAAGATTAAATACCCTTGCAGTCATGAATATAGAGCTAATTTAGTTTCCATTTACTCTACGAGTAACAGGTTTAATTACAATATTGCAATGCTTAATATGTAGCCTATAGTTGCCGGGGGCTCTGCCGCAGTCGACGCTGGCTCTTGGTAGCCGGGGTATCATATTACCCAGTGGACGTTGTGCATCAAAGTTGCGGCGCGCTGATTTAGCTTTTCGGGCCGACGGCGTCGTTGAACTCGACACCCTGTCTTGGAGCGATCTCACTGACTGCTGAAAACACTGACTCAGCCGGTGATATGCGAACGCTACTGGAATACTCTCTCTTGGTTTGGTTCGCTGGACGCTTACAGTAAACTTATATATTCTCTAGAGCTGACTGCAGAAATTCGAAAGCTTAAAGTATCCAAGTCGCCTGGATATGTTGGAGTCGACGTACATGCTATCAAAGCCCTACCGCAGTCTAGACTAGAGATTCTTCTCAACATCGTCAACAAATGCTTCCAGTTAGGACATTTCCCCACCCAGTGGAAACGCGGCGAAATCTTTCCGATCCAATAACCTGGGAAGCCTGGAGCTAATTTTTAATCATATCGCCCGCCCCAGTACACTCCAAAGTAGTGGAGAAACCACTTTTGCGTCGAATACGCCCGATACTGAAGGAGGCCGGCTTGATCCCCTATCACCAGTTTGACCTCAGGGAATGTCATGGAACACCAGAGCAATACTACAGGATCGTGGAGAAAATATTGGAAGCATATGAGGAAAAGAAGTACTGTGTACGAGTAAAGGGTATAAAAATGAAATATTAGAAATACATATATATGCATTGATTTCCTATGCTCACGTAAGTTAAAGCTAGATCTGGCGGGAATTAATTTATGGTGCAACACTAATGGCACGCGCAGTAATCTCGAGACTAGTCTTTGATGTGTGTATTTGTACGAGCAAGTATTGATATGTTTAGCATACCACACATTTCGCTTGTATTTTTTTTTTAAAACAGAAAAACCCAAACGGAAGAGTTTCTACCTGTTGGACATATTGCGCTAAATGCAAAACACCCCTCTTACAAAACTCAGAGAGTCATACTCTAGCCAAACAAGGGAATATCCGAAAGATCAGCCTATCCACTTTTGACTGTTGAGCGTTACATAAGGTTTCAATTAATTATTTTAATCCAGATATCTACAAATCGGCACATTTAAATTCTATAAAGAAGCTTGTGAACAAAATATTAAAAACAGAATTTAATTTATAATTAAATGTCAATTTATTTTAAAAACATTCTTTAAATCAGTTAACCCATTTATTGTAGTAACACCGCTGAAAACATTTCATGCAAAATATTATAAGTTTCTGTTTGGGTTGCTTGCAACATGTAGTATAACGGCAAAATACTCGAGTAAAACGAGTATAAGCATGCCCGCGGTACGCACACAAACGAACAAAACGATCACGAGTAAGCGTTCGAGTATACTCGAAAATTTTATACTCGTTGCAGGTCTCTGATACATACATCATATTTATGAGCCTACATACCCTATGGAGCGTAACTATACTTATATACAGTAGAACCCGTTTATACCGACTCCGCTTAAATCGTCCGTCCATTCATTGCGACGAGAATTTGATGACTTGGATCCACAGTATATTCCATAGGATGTCCCGTTATATTTCTAGTTTTTTGCTTTTTTCAAATCAAATTTAATGCATAAAATGTGAAATAGAGAGCAAAATGCGCAAAAATTCAGGTAAAACTCGGCAATTAAGCAATACACGCGAAAATTTACATTGAAAGGGAAAAGCGTTGAGCAGAAAATGCAGATAATTCGGCGTTTGTAAGCCGGTGTGCGCAATTGCTCTACATGCATGCAAACATATGTGAATGCATATAAAATCAAACGAATTTGTATGTGCATGTAGATAAACAGATTTATGTTTGATTATCATTTCATTATTTTTTGTTATGTAACAAAAATCTAATTATTGAATTTTAATTTTTAAAATTGAATTTTAATTAAAAACAAATTCGCACTACTGTGAGTACGGGATCTTTTACAGTCGGCTCGGTCGACTGTAGCCTTTCTTGCTTGTGTCTTCTAGGTTTTAATGTTCTAGTCGGTATTGACAGTTGTTAGATATTTCATTTTTCATTGCATAATTTATTTCAGATGTAAAGGTACTGTCATTTGGTTCTATATTATTGTAATGAAAGTACGTTGACTTATTGTTGTCTGCTTGCTTACGTAATCAACATTTGCTAATTACGTATTTCAAGTTTTCTATCTAAAAGAATGTCATAGTAGGGTGAGAAATTGTGTATGAAAAATGGTTGTGGATGTTGAAATAATTAATTTTGGGGTAGGGTCACATATTCCTTTAACTTGGATATGCCTTTCAAGCTTCGAATTATTCTGTTCTTATTTTAAATTTTTAGGTTAAAAAAGTTTTAGTCATTATATTTATGAGACATCTGTATCCTTGATTGTCAAACATGATTTCTATATATTGGTGTTGACCAAGGCTTATATTTAAACATTTTCAGACTGAAACTGCTGATCTTGATTTGTTTCTGATCGTTGATTTTAGACTTTATACTCGTTTTTCTGACTTTAGTTTCGGGTATTCGAGTTGTCTGTTTTCATCAAATTGATTTTGTCTAGCATGCATTTTTTGTGAAAACGAGTTATTTTTCACATATGTATGTATTTTTTGACTGTTCAGTACTTTCAGTAGGTTGAGAAGTTTTTGATGATCGGGTGTAATGTGATTTAAGAGCGCAGAAGTTTGGTGCGATAGGTATGGTTGAATTGTCGGAATGTTTTCTATTTGAAATGTCTTCGTAAAGACCTTCTTGTTGAGCTACTTGACGTAATTAGACCCCATACTCTAAAAAAGAGTAGAGAAGTCCAGTAGCGTAACGTGCCTTGACGGGCCAAATGTACAAATTTGTTTGGGGCCCTTATGAAAGGCAAAGTTTTCTTTTATTATAATTAATATTTTCACTAATTAATTAATTTCTAGCTTACATACGTTTTTCTAAAGTTTCTGCATCATTAACCAACAAAGTTATAGTCATTTTTTATCAGTTTTAATTTTAAAAAAAACTTCTTTCGGTAGGTGTGACTGGGAAGGTCAAGAATAAAAATCAATCTGTTATTACCTCTGGAAAACTGGATGCAATACTATTGAATTTTATTAGTAATAACTCATCGAATTCCTTCAATGAACGCATTTTTTGATTTTCGGATTCTATATGTACATGTTTTTAGAGCGCGTTTAAATGGTCATCTAATTTAACTCATAAAATACTTAAACTTAAGACTTAAACGGGAGTATCCTGTAGCCATTATACCGAATTTGAGAAATAAACAAAATTTTGAAGTTTATATGTATCTAGCTGATGCAATATCCCGCAGCAACGCAACGCCATCTTACATTCGCCCGTCCGACTTATTCATCTGTACCAGATGATAACTCCTCTTAGTCCTGCGCGTTCTTCCATATTATCGCCACTCTTCGAAGTGTTGAGTGTCCGCTGCTTTTCTCATTTTATATTGGCCGTTTCTTTTCACGTCAGTATTTTCATATGGACCAATATACTCGCTTGTGAGCTTTCGACCAGCTACAAATTAAGTAAAACGTATAGTAACCAGATCTTCATCCTTGTATCCTTCGTCCGTTTTACGCTTTTTATCTAGATGTAAAAGCTGCACCACAATCGCTTATAAGCCGATCAGAATTGCCGAATATTACTGACCTCTCCTCGAGCTTCTTTATCACCTCATCAGCGCCAGTTGATTTCGTTGGAATCATCCAAATAAACTTTGAAAATGCTTCTACCATCGCGAACACATATTTGTAGTAAAGTCCTACATATCTTTCTTCGACATCATCTGTTTGTATGCAGCCACCAGAGTGAATTGTATCCCCAGCAAGTTGTGACAAAATTTTTGTAATGTCATATAGACTGCTTTTACTTCCAGCAACAGATGGTTTTTTGCTCCAATAAGAAAAGGGGTACAGCTGCTTGTTTTCCCATTTCAGCAGCACTGCGCCAAAACACGTCTTTAGAGGCATCCGTGTGCACTTCCGTTTTTACATATCTTCCGTAAATTTTCAAAGCTGGTTCCTTTGCAAAGCAAGTTTAAGCTGATTGAAAGCTTGCAATGTGGTGTTATTTATCACAAATTCAGCATTCTTCTTCAAAAGATCTGTCAATGGAAGAGCTATAATAAAGTGGTTTGGGATAAATCTATGAAAGAATCATGTGAGTCCTAAAAACGCTTGCACTACTCTGATGTTTCTCGGTACTGCGAATTTGCTAACAGCATTGGTCTTTTCTCTGCCAGGCCATACACTACCCCGTTCTGTTGTGTGTGGGGTATCTTCATTCCATCCACTTCGTTGACTTCCTGGAATGACCGGTGTCGCTTGTAACTTTTCCTCCAAGTCCATGTAGTTTTATCGGCGATCTGTTTATAACCAATTCGGACATTTTGCGGCACAAACTTTTCTTAATTTGTGTTACGTCAGCTCCAGTGTCAAACAAAGCAGCAACTTTCAAATTATTAATTTTTTTTATTTCATGTTAAATGTTAAATCCATTTTAATTTTAATATTGAGATATTACAATGTGTTGTACTTGCATTAAAACACGTTAAAACAAAAACAATCTAAGCATAATAAAACATTTTTCTGTTTGTTTGTGTGCAAATACATAGCTTACCATAGGGTCAGTCAAGTAAATACCCATGTAGGGACTAGTGGGGAAGGTAGTTCAACTATGGTCAATCGCCACCATCAGTACTACAAGGGTCTGATAAATGAAAGTTCGGTATACATTTGTTTACCTTTAATTCTGTGAGAACACTGTTGATTACATATTATTGAGCTTTGTGTATATGCTAAGATGAAAACTTAATTCTAATTTGCATATTATGCAGATCGCTGAGATGCAGACTGCTTATAAACAATATTATGGCATGCGAATGTTACACTAACTTAATTAATTCTTTTTATAACTTTTCATTACTTTAGAAATTTTTATCCGTCATTTTTTTAAGACCCCGTACTCTAAAAAAGAGTAGAGTGGTTTTTTAGACCCCGTACTCTAAAAAAGAGTAGAGGGGTCTATTAAGTTTGTCAGAAGCGAAATGTGCGTAACAGGCAGAAGGAGGCGTGGCAGACCCAATAAAGTATATACATATATTCTTGATCAGCATCAACAGCCGAGTCGAGATAGCAATGTCCGTCTGTCTGTCCGTCCGTCCGTATGAACACCTGGATCTTTTAAACTACAAAAGCTAGAGCCACCAAATTTGGAATGAAAGTCTGTTATCTTCGCGAGCAGATCAAGTTTATTTAGAATCGCTGCCACGCCATTTACCGGCCCGCAATGAGCAAAAAACCAGAAATACCTCAGAAAATTTAAGTTTTAGGCGAATATCTCAGTAACTTTGACACTTAGGAACAATTCTGGTATACAGGTTCCTCGAGACAGCCTTAATGCAACATTCGTTTAGAGGAATATCATATCAAACTATCCTGGCATTAAAATCCGTCTATTTACAAGAAAGTTATCACGTTACAGTTTTTGCTTATAATCTGAAGAGTCTTGAAAGTAACGCGTGGTGCAACTGGTAGAGTTGCGGCGCGTTGTGGAATCTTTTTCTGAGGTCGTAGGTTCGAATTCTGACAATGAGAATTGTTAACTCAATTTATTTTAAGTTTCAATTCAAAATTTACATATAAAGTTTTAATTTTTAAGTTTCATTTGAAACTTTTAATTCAAATTAAATACAAATGCGCAATACTATGGGAGTACAGTCGCCTCGATCGACTGTAGCCTTTCTTACTTGTTAAGTTTGTCAGAAGCGAAATGTTCGTATAGCTACTATATCGTATAGCTCCCATAGGGACGTTCGGTCGAAAATATGGCCTAAACGTGAATTTGTATGAAAAAGTTTAGTGTTTGGCAAGCTTTTTTTAGACCCCGTACTCTAAAATAGAGTAGAGGGGGGAGGCGTGGCAGACTCCATAAAGTATATATATTGTTGATCAGCATCAATAGCCAAGTCGATATAGCAATGTCCGTCTGTCCGTATGATCTTTTAAACTACAAAAGCCAGAAGGACCAAATTTAGAATGAAAGTCCATTATTATGTCAGGCAGATCAAGATCAGAAACACCTCTGAAAAATGTATGTTTTAGGCGAATATCTTAGTAACTATGACAATTAGGACCTCCAATTTTGTCATGCAGTTCCTCAAAACAGCCTTAATACAATGTCATTCAAAACTTTGAGCTGCCACGCCACCTTTTCTCATATGAGCTAAAAAACTTTAAAACTCCAATGTCGTTTTTAAGGCATTTATTCAAATAGTACAGTGTTGTAATTCAACATTCATTTGGAGACATATCATATCAAACTTCCTTAAAAGTGGCATTAAAATTTTAATTTTAACAAAAGAGCTTTCATGTTACAAAGTTTATGTAATTTAGCTGCAATTTCACACAAGCGCTCGCGCAAGCGAGACAGTAACATACAAGCACATGCTCGAATGTTTACGCAGCCTGCCCGCGCTGCCCGCAGACGCTGGCAGTGCCGATCAATGGTATACATACATATGTGCATAGATATAATTTCAACGAATATGTATTTGTATGTATAACATGTAAATGCGAATAATCGGAAGATTCTTAAAATTGTGGGGTGGTGCAACTGGTAGAGTTGCGGCGCGTTTGTCTGAGGTCGTAGCTTCGAATGCTGACAATGAGAATTGCTAATTTAATTTATTTTAAATTTCAATTCAAATTTTTTATTTTTAAATTTCATTTGAAAATTTTAATTCAAATTAAATACAAATGCGCACTACTATGGGAGTACGGGGTATTTTACAGTCGGCTCGATCGAGTGTAGCCTTTCTTACGTGTTATTTATAAACTAAACGGTTGCACTAATATTATTACTATACACCATTTTTAATAGCATATTGAAACTGAGTAACGGGTATCCTAACCCTTAATGACCTGAAATAAAAATAGAGGTATATTGATATGAACATTTTGGATCTAGAATGATTATGGGCTGAAAATCACAAGTATGAAGTCCGTTTTGCAATAGTTCACCTGTAGGTTGTAATTGAAAAATGTGAAAGACCGTCTGTAGATGGACTTAGGCGTTTACAGGCATAGAAAAAAATAAAATAAATTTGTTTGCATATTGAATTCGTATGTATTAATTATTTTTCTGTAAGAGGTATAAGAAGTAAAGGCCCAAGATAGCTTCCTGGTTCCTCAAGGAAGCTATATTGGGCCGTCTGACGCGACGGTTCGAGTCCAGGCAGTGATTGTTTGTTTTTTTACTTTTTTAAATTTCAAATGCAAATTTAGATTAAGAATTGTAATTGGTGGTTGCGGTTTGTTGTTTGTCATTCATATTCTACCGCAGGTACGAATCCTCTCAAAGAATTTTTTTTATTTTTTTTTTTAATTTAAATTATAAATTAAATTCATAATATATTTTTAAATATTAATTTCGATTTATGATACAAAGATTATTTCTACACAAAACATGTTAATAAAACAAGGCATGTAACGAAATCTAAATATATATGTCGAATCGATATTTTTATTTTATTAATTTGTAGTACCGATATTTTTACTTCATTAATTCTTGTATCATCACTGAATATGTACCACCATCCCTAGTAAAAAGATGTAAAGAAAACGAGAGAGGAACAAATTGTTGTTTTACCGTTATTGGACTCTATCCCTTAACTTTATGTGTATCTGTCTCAGAAAATCATGTGATTCTCTTGCAAGCCCAACAGATCTTTCTGTTCTACGTAGTCTCGGTCTGACAATGCAACAGAGTGAGATATATAACATATAGAAAAGCGTGAGCGTGGTATGTGTCCACGCTGGTATAATAAAGAAGAAGCTAAGTGACGCGCATTAATGTTAAAAACTCGAAGCAAAAAGGATGCATCATGTCAGGGCTGAGAAAATGCAAGGCACGCGCTGCTGATGAAATATTAGTGGAACCGGACGAGAACGAATCTCCGACATCAGAAGAGGGATCTCCTCCACACCAATCAACCGAAATTCAACATCGATATTTTATAGAAGCTATAAATGCGTTCAAAGAAGCGCAATCAACGTCAAGCAAACAAAAGCAGTTATATTGCCAAAGCTTAAACCCGATTCCACCTAGCTAATGCAGCCGCTTGGTGTTCTACGGTGGTTCTACGTCACCCTAACAGAGAATCCCTTGGATGGCAGCGCCTTACTTATTGCGCTCAGTAAAGCACTTGAAGGTGATGGTTCGAGCTGGCGGTCACAAATCTGTTTTCATGACATGACATGGAGCGACTTCAAGTAATTGCTCCAGCAACAGTTTGAAGGAAACGAAACTCTAGCAGCTACGGTTTTTAATGTTTTAAGTGGCAAAGCAAATGAAGGCGAATTCATCTCCCTGTATGCAAGCCGATTAATAACCAAGCTCATGGCAAAATGGAAATTACGAACACACGAACAAATTGCCATGTCGGTTGTGCTGGCGCATTCTGCTCATGTCGATAACAGACTACAACGCACTGTTTATACGGCCAACATCAAAACACGCAGCGAGTTACAAAACGATCTAAGATCTTTTGATTTTCTTAAAAAGAAAGATCGTTCAGCTGTGGAAAACTCCATCAGTAAGAGACAGCGATTGCATACATCCGTTAAATGCCACTTCTGCGGAAAATTGGGCCATAAATTTGCCGACTGTCGATCAAGAAAGAACAACGGCAAACCTCTGCAAGGATCCAATTCAAATTATGGCCATTCATCAGATGCGAAGAGTAAAGTCATTACATGTTACAAGTGTGGAACTCCTGGACATATTGCATCGGCTTGTAATGGACGACAGGAGTTAACTCATCCAAATAAAGCAGGCAATAAACGGGTAAACTTGTGTCCACTGGCCGAGCCAATTGGTAATCTGGTATCATCTGGTGAGTCATACTCATTCTTTTTTGATTCTGGATCTGAGTGCTCACTGGTAAGGGAATCTGTGGCTCAGCGACTTTCTGGCACACGAGTCAATAAGGTTGTCACTTTGAGGGGAATCGGAGATAGTGCAATAACCAGCACAAATTTGATCAAATGTAACTATCAATGTATATTCTCTTGAGTTTATTTTTCACGTAGTTCTTAAGCTATATTAATTACACCATAATAATTGGCCGAGAAATTCTAGCCCAGAACTTTGGTATTAAGATAACAACCAATACTTTAGAATTATACAAAACAAAATTTGTGTACACCCTATCTGCTTTGAAAAGTCGTGACAATTTGGCCGTTATTGATATAGAGTTGTGTGGTCCAGATAAAACGCGTTTGTTGAATATCTTAAGCGAGTTTTCAGAAGCATTCATAGATGGGTTCCCAAAAAAACAGGTTAGTACAGGTGACCTGGAAATTCGTTTTATTGATCCTAATAGAACTGTGCATCGGAGACCATATCGTCTTAGTATTGAGGAGAAAGAAATAGTTAGAGAAAAGATTAATGAACTATTAGAATAAAATATTATCCGTCCTAGCCCTTCTTCTTTTGCCAGCCCAGTGCTACTCGTTAAGAAAAAAAAAAAGGGCTCTGATAGACTTTTGTGTGGATTACCGAGAATTAAATGCAAACACTGTTTCCGAAAAATTTCTATTACCGCTTATTAATGATCAGAGATCTAGATTGTGTGGCGCAAAGTACTTTTCATGCTTGGATATGGCCAGTGGTTTTCACCAAATCCCTATAAACCCCCATTCGATTGATCGAACAGCCTTTCATTCTTTTGGAATTCCGAGCACGAAGAACTTCGTCAAAAAGTTATAAAAATTCTTACAGACGATCCTATACCTGTCATATTTGATCCGCAGTACCCCATAGAATTATATACTGATGCCAGTATGAATGGCTATGGAGCTATCCTCCTCCATAAAATTGACAATAAGCCTCGTGTCATAGAGTATTTTAGTAAGCAAACATCGCCTACTGAATATCGCTATCATTCATATGAGCTCGAAACTTTAGCCGTGTATAACTCAATGAAGCATTTCCGACAATATCCGCACGACAGACATTTTACAGTTTATACCGACTGTTACTCTCTGACAGCCACAAGAAACAAAATTGACCTCGCTTCAAGAGTCCATCGATGGTGGGCATACATGCAGTCTTTTGATTTCGGTATTCAGTATAGACCGGGTGTCAAAATGGCTCATGTTGATTTTCTTTCACGTAATCCGGTGGCAAATTAAGTAATGGCTCAATATCGTACAAGTTTGGAAAACAAACATGTTTTGTAAGCTGAAATAACAGACAATTGGCTTATAGCAGAACAACAGAAAGACCTAGAGACTGCCTTAATTATTCAAAAAATTCTAAATAATAAATTAGAAGAGAGTTTATCAAAAACCTACGAAATACGTTCAAAATTGCTTTTCCGTAAAATTCATAGAAACGGTAAAACTAGGTGTCTTCCAGTTGTCCCTAGGTCTTTCAGATCATCATCATGTTCACGGAGCAATTTTACATCTTGGTTGGGAAAAAACTCTGGAGAAGATGTACGAGTTTTACTGATTCGAGCATATGGCTAAATATGTACGAAAGTTTGTGGATAATTGCATTACTTGCAAATTGACCAAACCTCCGTCTGGAAAGTTGCAAATTGAGCTTCACCCTATACCAAAGGTAGATATCCCATGGCATACAGTCCATATTGATATCACGGGTAAATTAAGCGGTAAAAAAGATCAAAAGGAATATATTACAGTACAAATAGATGCGTTCACTAAGATTGTTTATTTATATCACACCGTAAACATTAACAGTGAAAGTTGTATAGATACCGTAAAGTCGGCAGTATCAATATTCGGCGAACCAACACGTATCATTGCAGATCAGGGTAGATCTTTTACTGGGTCTGGCTTTAGTGGATTTTGTTCGATACAAAAAATAAATTTACACCTATTAGCAAGGGGCGCCAGTCGTGCCAATGCTCAAGTAGAACGTGTTATGAGCTTGTTAAAACGAATGCTTACTATAATTGACAGTAGTCAACGATATTGGCAAGACGCCCTAGGTGAAATACAACTAGCCGTAATTGTACAATAAATCGCATTACTAAATCGAGTCCTTTAGAATTAATTATTGGAAAAGAAGCAAGGCCTTTCAATATGTTGCCAATAATTAAAGAAAATAATAAAGTTGATGTTTAATCTGTAACAACAAGAAAAAACGGTTATCTTCGGCTCGCCGAAGATAACATATCCTTGCAGTCATGCATATTGCGTTATAGAGGTTTCAATCACCAATTATTTCAATGGTAGCTTTATGATATAGAAATTAGATGAAATTTGGGACACAATTAGAAATTGATTCTCGTTGAAATCGGTTAATAGACACCGAAAATTTTCATACTAAGCATTTTAACCGATTGTTCCTATGGGAGCTATATGATATAGTAGTCCGACTTGGATGAAATTTGGTCAACCGTCGGAGAAAACAAATTACAAATGCATATAGCGTGAATTTGGTTGTAATCGGTCAATAGACACCGAAAATGTTCATACATTTCATTTCATGCATTTTGACCGATTGTTCTTATGGGAGCTATATGATATAGTGGTCCGATCTGTCCGTTTTTTACAAATGATCTGCGTGCAGAGAGAATACACATCTGCACCAAGTTTCATTAAGATAGCTTGAAAACTGAGAGACTAGTTCGCATGGAAACAGACGGACAGACAGACGGACATGGCTATATCGACTCGGTTGTTTATGCTGATCAAGAATATATATACTTTATGTGGTCGGAAACGCCTCCTTCAATGCGTTACTAACTTCGTGACAAAAACAATATACCCTCTGCAAGGGTATAAAAATGGACACGGAAAACATGGCCAATAATGCGATGTATGTATAATAAGAAACGGTTCGACAAGAATAGGTCTAAAATTAAAAAATTCTAAATTGGCGATTATGTCTTGCTTAAGAATGAGCAAAAGCACCAAACAAAATTGGATCAATAGTTTAAAGGTCCATTTCTGGTGACAGAGGTATTACATGGAGATCGATATACCTTGAAATCCTTGGTAAACATTGAAGCTTTTAGAAGTATGCCAGAAGAAGAGATTCCTAGAGAGTTGAACGTATACAGTGAAAATGAAGATGGAGTCGTTGAAAGTGACGTCATGTAAAGTTTGTGGGTTCCAATTGGAACATAGAAAGAGACGTCATGAGATAGTTGGCGGATTCCAACTGGAATGTTGAAAGAGACGTCATGAGATAGTTGTTGTAATAACATTGATGGGCTTCAATGTGAAGAAAATTCAACATCGGTAGCGTCGGAGTGTAGGGTTGCCAGTGCTGGTAGGTACACGTGTCAATGTGTTGACCTGTGAGATGTCTGGTGGCTATCACTGTGGTAGAATCCGTCATGTTGAATGTACTGGATGTAACGCTAACTTGGGAATCTTCTGTCTAATGGATACTGAAAGGTTGTTGGTTATTTTCTGTCACCAGTGAGATCAGATTAAAACATAAATTAAATTAAGCTATAAATTTTGATCTGTTTATTGACCTTATTATTTTCAGAATTAAGCTTGGCATAATCTGCTGAAAAAAAAAACAACACAATTTTGTAACACACGAGGACGTGTGAAGGTCACGAAGGCCGTGTCGAATCGATATTTTTTTTATTTTATTTATTTGTAGTACCGATATTTTTATTTCATTAATTCTTGTATCATCACTGAATATGTACCATCCCTAGTAAAAAGAAGTAAAGAAAACGAGAGAGGAACAAATTGTTGTTTTACCGTTATTGGACTCTATCCCTTTCCATTATGTGTCTCACAAAATCATGTGATTCTCTTGCAAGCCCAACAGATCTTTCTGTTCTGCGTATTCTCGGCCTGACAATGCAACGGAGTGAGATAACTATAACATATAGCAAAGCGTGAGCGTGGCATGTGTCCACGCTGGTATAATAAAGAAGAAGCTAAGTGACGCGCATTAATGTGTAAAACTCGAAGCAAAAAGGTTGCATCATGTCAGGTCTGAGAAAACGCAAGGCACGCGCTGCTGATGAAATATTAGTGGAACCGGACGAGAACGAATTACCGACTTATATTTATTTATGTATATGCACATGCATGTGTATGTTTTAAACGTGAGTCACACGGCTTCTTCTTAATGTTTTTTGTTGCAGACTACTACGAGAGTACAGGGTCTTTTACAGTCGGTTAACTCGACTGTAGCCTTCCTTACTTGTTTTAATACAGCTAACCTATTTTTGGCAGATTTGTTGACTCGTTGCGCATAGCTTTAATCTCGATATAAACTTAATATGTGAGTTAAATTGGAATCGCTTAAATAACACGTCATAAAAATTATTTAATTTGAATCAATCAGATCCAAATGGTATATTTCACATAATATGTAAATTTAGTGGCGAAAACTGTACATATGTATGGGTCTCAATGGTGTTATGAAAATGGTATAAGAAAATTTTCTGGTGTAGTAAGGGGCGTGGCAAGAATTGGAATTAAGCGTTATAACCTGCACATAAAATTGGTGTAGATATTTTTTACTTTCTCTTTTTCTATGAAATCTCAGCGTTCATACGGACGGCTGCCGATCAGTTCGGTCATACGCTGAGATTTCAGATGGTCAATGCTGCTGGCACTTCTAACTCCTTGTCTCTGATATTTTTCAAACTGTCGGACAGACAGACGGTCACGCTGTTACATACATTTCTACGATTATACTTCTACTCTTCGAGTTCCGGGTATAATAATAAGAGTTTGTCCAAAAAAATAAAAAATTAAAAAAAAGATTTACTAGATGATTAAGTTTATAGCAAAATATTAGCACAAATTGGTCAGCATATTGTTATTTTGTAATAAACATATTAAATGCTTTGATTATACACAAGTAACATTATTGTATTTTAAATTTCTTTTTAAGCTCATTAAAAGACACAATCATACGGGCTCAACCAATTGAAAAACAGCTGACAATGGTCCAATGGTTTGATGATTTGATGCATGGTATAGAACGCAATGTGTCAAGCAAAAATAAAGAAAAGTAAGTAATAACTCCATTTATTTCTTTATTTATAAGCGGATTACATATTTCGTAAAAAGTGTGATTAAAAACATCAGTGTATAAAATTGCAATTTTTTTCTTATGAAGTAATTATGGAGTAATTATGAAATCTCGCGTTACTGACCGGCTTTTTTTTATCAAAACACAAATTAAAGCTAAAAACAAAAAAGAAAAGTACAGTCGAGCACGTGGAGCAAGTCTAGTTTTCTTGTTTATAGTCCGAATTTAATGCACCTTTTAGGATAGTTTGATATAGTTAGTCTCCACACGAATCATAAATTACAATACCCTACTATATGAATGCCTTAAAAACGGAACGAAAATCGAGAATTATTTTTGTTAATCAGTCCAAAATTTTAAATAGCAATCCATTTGCGCTGTCGCTAGGAAGCTCCATACCAAATTATCCTAAGAGCCATAGTTACTGAAATATTTGCCGAAAACACCGATTTTTTTGGCGTGTGCCTAGTTTTTTGCTCAGTTTCTAAGGCCGGGGTATGTCTCAGTCCGGCCAGGGCTACTCACAGAAAATTTATTGATTTGGACGGGGAACGCCTGGTGAAAACGAGATGCAGCGACACGATGATGGGCTGGTCGCTACCTAACGGGGAAAAGGAGCAAGAGTTTTGGGGAACAGGGCTCGTGACTAGCGCGTCCGGGCGACGAGCGAGTCAGTGGGTTCTGTACGTGGCTTCTGTTCAATAGAGGAGTACAGGCTACCACTATTGCACAGAGACCCGGACCATCAACACCAACCAACACCACCACGATGACTACCAGACGAGGCCTTGGTAGTCGTCGGCGCGGAGTATGCACTGCACAGAGAAACCAACAGAGATGACCAACAGCTCGGGTGAACGCGATGCGTACGATTGATCACAGCTTTCATCCAATAGGAGAGTACAGGCTACTACCATTGGAGAAAGTCCGGATCGTCAACACCAGTCAACACCACCACGAGAGCTACCAGACGAGGCCTTGGTAGTCGTCGGCGCGGAGTTGTTAGTGTATGCACTGCGCAGGGAAACCGACAGAGATGAACAACAGCCTGAGTGAACGCGATGCGTACGATGGATCACAGCTTTCGTCCAATAGGAGAGTACAGGCTACTACTATTGGAGAAAGTCCGGATCACCAACACCAGTCAACACCACCACGAGAGCTACCAGACGAGGCCTTGGTAGTTGTCGGCGCGGAGTTGTTAGTGTATGCACTGCGCAGGGAAACCGACAGAGATGGACAACAGCCTGAGTGAACGCGATGCGTACGATGGATCACAGCTTTCATCCAATAGGAGAGTACAGGCTACTACCATTGGAGGAAGTCCGGATCGTCAACACCAGTCAACACCACCACGAGAGCTACCAGACGAGGCCTTGGTAGTTGTCGGCGCGGAGTTGTTAGTGTATGCACTGCGCAGGGAGACCGACAGAGATGAACAATAGCCTGAGTGAACGCGATGCGTGCGATGGATCACAGCTTTCGTCCAATAGGAGAGTACAGGCTACTACTATTGGAGAAAGTCCGGATCACCAACACCAGTCAACACCACCACGAGAGCTACCAGACGAGGCCTTGGTAGTTGTCGGCGCGGAGTTGTTAGTGTATTCACTGCGCAGGGAAACCGACAGAGATGAACAATAGCCTGAGTGAACGCGATGCGTGCGATGGATCACAGCTTTCGTCCAATAGGAGAGTACAGGCTACTACTATTGGAGAAAGTCCGGATCACCAACACCAGTCAACACCACCACGAGAGCTACCAGACGAGGCCTTGGTAGTTGTCGGCGCGGAGTTGCTTGTGTATGCACTGCGCGGGTCACTTGACACACTAGGGAGGAATGCACACTACCACTTATGTTTTCATTTGTATTTTGTTTGCGTTTATTGGCTACTTTCTAGGGGTGTATGTCTATGTGTATATATCTATATATATATATATATAAAAAAAAATGTATTAGGCCGCCTATCCGCACGTGAGCTGTTACTATTTTTGTCAAACTTAAAGCTCACCGCGTGGGTCCTAGTATTGCTTATGTTATTCCGTTGCGTTGTTTCGTTGCGTTGTTCCGTTGCGTTGTTCCGTTGCGTTGTGCCGTTGCGTTGTGACGTTGCGTTGTTCCGTTGCGTTCCTATGCCTGGTCGTGTGGGGGGTATCCGTAATCCTGTGTGTTTCCTGGGTCTTTAATTTCCGTCGCGAATAACTACTTTGCTTAGCGTTGTGCGTCCACTCGATTTCAATGCCGAACAATCACTAACTCCAGCGACAATTAATTGTCGCGCTGTTTGCCAAATTTTCCCTCTGCCAGCGTCGCTTTTGTTGCTTTGCCCTTGACACACATATTTTGGGCGCCGATGCAACGGGTCTTTTCCCGGCGTCGATCGATGGTGCCTGGTACGAGATTCTACGCAACGGTACTTTTGTCGCGTGCCAACTCTCAAGTCGGCGCAGGTGGCTTGCCGTCCCTTGCTCTCTGCCGCTATCGTCTCTGCTGCACTGCTCTGACGTCGCGGCTTGTGCTGTGTGCGTGTTTTCGGTCTTGTCGCTTCGACGTCAGCCATGTACTTGTATGTGTGCGCTGTGTAGCGGCCGTTGTCTCTCGCTCTCTCTGCCTAGCCTCTGTCGATCTATGCATTGCACTGCGCATGTGTCGTCGCTCTTTGCTTTCGTCTCTCTGTGTCCGATCTTGCTGTGAGTACGAGTGCGACAAGTGTGCAGTGTTCTCTGTCTCGCTGCCGTTTCGCTGGCTGCTTCCAGTGAGAACATTACTCGCCGTTTAGTTTCGCACACTGCCGGCGGGCAGTTATGGGACTGTGCTTATATAAATTTAAACCGTGCGTACTGGCAGTTTTCGGCCAGTGCGCTAGAGCTGTGCGCTCATTTATGGGGCGTCACACCCCCCCTTTTCTTCCGGGTAATGAGGCGTGACGGTGACCTGGGCCGAGCAATTGATGCTCACGTTGAACCACAGGTCCCCCACGGTCCGCCGGAAACGTACCCGCGTCCCTTGGTGGTTACGGAGTCTTTCCGTGAGCGCTTCCACCAAGTCTAATGGGAGGAGTCGGTTCCCCGTGTACACCCTCCAGCCCTCGGGCGCGACCACCCGGGGGAATCGGCTCCTGGTCCCGCTCCATCGGCCCTGCAGCTGCCGTCTCGATCGCTTGCTGCAGTCGGGCATTGGCCGACGTGCCAGGCAGTCCTCTCCCCGGTGGCATCCTTCTGGTCCTCCTGATGCGACCACCATGCATCTTGCGTTACGCGCTAGCTCCATCGGCCCTGCAGCTGCCGTCTCGATCGCTTGCTGCAGTCGGGCATTGGCCGACGTGCTAGGCCAGTCATCTCCTAGCATCCTTCTTTCCTCCGACGCGTTCATTGTCGATCGTGCGTTGCGCACTAGCTCCATCGGCCCTGCAGCTGCCGTCTCGGTCGCTTGCTGCAGTTGGGCGTTGGCCGACGTGCTAGGCAGGTCATCCGCCTCCTTGCGTGGGGGTGTGGCCTCGTCCGAGCTGATGGGCTCGAACTGCGGGTAGCTCCGGGGTTCCGGGGTTCTTGGCGCCTCGTCGTCGGTCCCCTCGCCCGTCGAGTCCTCGTGCCGGACCCACGATAGGTATGCGGGTGGCCCCTCGACTTCGCCGATGAGCGACCGAATGTCCTCGGCGCGAGCTGCCGTCATCGGGTGGTTCTCGGTGGCGGCCACTGCTCCCGGGTCTCCTGAGCTGAGCCACGACCCGTAGGCCGGAGGTGGATCGGGCCATTCGAACGTTTCGCCTCCCGGAATGTCGAGGACGTCGTAGTCCTCTGACTCGCCCTCGTCGCTGTAGGTGTCACCGTCAGAGCCACTTGCATCCGCCCCACTGGTGCTTAGTGGGCTATACACCTCGGCCTCCCCTGTCGTCGTCATCGTTGCCATCGCCGCCGATTGGTGTCGTCGCCGCTGCCCGTTCAGCACCTGGGCCCCTCCGAATCTCGTCCTCCCATCGGCTTCCTCGCTGACGCGCTCGTTGCCAGCATCCTCGTCGCCCTCCGCACTATCCTCGTCCTCACCGTCCTCGTCCTCCATTGGGACAGGGGTCCCCTCCATTGCTGAGGTCTCCGTTGTCTCACCCCGAGCTCGAGGTGGCGTGATGGCTCGGTGGGCGAGATTTGCGAACCTGCCGTCAAAGAACGGTGGTTCCGGCTCCGGGTCCTCCCCCCATCCTGGCGTCTTCGTCGGCCTCCGTCATTACGCCTCGTGGTGACGCCGGGCCTGCCAGAAGCTCACCGGTCTCGATGCCCTGTAGCAGCCCGCCTTCCAGCTCCTGCCGTAGCACATTCAACGTAGCTGGACTCAATCCCAAGCTCAACGTCGACGGGGGTCGTGGTGGCGTTACCAAGTCAATCGTCTCCTGCCGTAGACTACGTGGTGGGGTACCCGTCACTCCGAGGCAAACGTCCATGACACGAGGGACGGATGCGGCGACCTGTTCGGCCTGCGCTCTCGGGTGACGGGTGCTTGGCGAACCAGCCAAGGTTGTCGTCGGGCGCTTGCTCTTCGGGGTGGGCGTCATATTGATCTGTAAACGGAGATGATTATAGTTACGTGTTTATGGCCTAGGAGTACTGCCTAGCGTGCGGATAGGATTTGGGCTGACGAACGATCTGGGTTAGTTTAACTGGACTCAGGTTCCGGTTGGGAATCGTCCGATTGATCCGGTGATTTCCCATGGTATAATTTAAGGTCTGTTATGCTCGCTACCCGACGCTCTCTAGTCGCGACGCTCTGTATGCGTACGATTGTTGGAGAAACAATTTTCACCACCCGGTATGGCCCATCGTAACGAGGCGCGAGCTTAGCAGCAAATCCATCAGCCGCTTTTGACAGGTGATGTTGTCGCAGCAACACCAAATCCTTCAGCATCGGTCTCCATTCCCGGCGGCGCAGATTGTAGTGACGACTTTGGTCTTGAGCGGCTTGCTGGAGGTTCCCCTTTGCCATCCTAAAAATTTCCCGCAAGTGCTTCGCCTTATCCTCCGGTGTTCTTCCTTCACAAGTGGGTCCGGGGTTAACCTCGTTGTACAACGATCCTGGCAGCCTAGGCTCGCGTCCTTGCACCAAGTATGCCGGACTATATCCACTGCTATCTGATGTGCTGGAGTTGATTGCTAAGCTTAGCTCCGGTAACAAAGCATCCCAGTTGCTTTGCTCACCATCAAGATATTGCGCTATCATCGTCTTGATGGTCCTATTTGCCCTCTCCGTCGGATTTTGCTGAGGCGTATATGGTGCGGTATGCTGCAGCTCCATTCCCATTCGTTTACAGAACGACTTGAACTCCCGACTAGTGAACTGGGTTCCGTTGTCGCATACAAACGTCTGAGGTACGCCGAACCGAGCCAAGATGCGCTCCCTGAAAGATCGCTCCAGCTGCGCCGTCGTAGCCTTCCTCAAAGGGACCAGTTCCACCCACTTGCTGAAGTGGTCGAAAAAGACTAGAAGCATTGTATGGCCTAGCTTCGATCTAGGCAATGGTCCCACGAAATCCGCGCAGAGTACCTCGAATGGCTCCTGGACATCCCTCGTGCGCATCTGTCCTGGTGGCTTGAGCTGACTGACCTTGAACTTCTGGCATGTTTCGCAGTTTCGCACGTACTTGGCCACATCCCGGAATAGCCCTGGCCAAAAGTATCTCTGCAAGACCCTTTTCGTAGTCTTCCGAATTCCTTGGTGTCCGGCGGATGGTTGATCGTGGCATTCCTCCAAGACCCTTTTCCGCAATTCTTTCCCCACGCAGAGTTTCCAAGGCACGCATTCTTCGTCGTCAGTGCTTCGGTTAGATCGCCGGTAAAGCTGACCTTCCTCTTGCACGTAGTCAGGGTACTTCTCCGGTTCCTTCTGTATGGCTTCTCTCAACCGGTTCACCCACTTGCACTGCACGCGTTCCTCGGTCAGCTGCTGTAGTGTCTCTAGCGGTTGTCTAGACAGAGCGTCGGCCACGACGTTCTGGATCGCTCGACGATAATGCACTACGAACCGGTACTGTTGGAGTTCGAGTGCCCATCGCGCAATCCTTCCCGTGGGGTTGTCAATGGAATTAAGCCACTTTAGCGCCAGATGATCCGTGATAACGTCGAACTCGTAGCCCTCCAGGTAGCAACGTAGCTTACGAATCGCCCAAACGATGGCGAGACACTCCTTCTCAGTAGTGGAATAGTTCTCCTCGGCCGATGATAACCGTCGACTAGCATAAGCGATAACTCGTTCCGTTCCTTCAATTCGTTGTGTCAGCACGGCGCCAAGTCCATAATCGCTGGCATCCGTCTGTAGCACGAAGCGCTCCGTAAAGTCCGGACATGCGAGCACTGGTGCCTTGGTGAGTCGGGCCTTCAATTCCTCAAACGCCTCCTGCTGGCTGACATCCCATGTCCACTTCTGACCTTTACGCAGCAACTTGGATATAGGCTGCACGATGCTTGTGAAGTTGGGTACAAATCGGCGATACCATGACGCGATACCCAGGCATCGGCGAAGCTCCTTCACATTGGTCGGTGGCAGCAACTCCTCGATTGCTTCGATCTTTGCCGGGTCGGTGTGAATTCCCTCTTCACTGACGACGTGTCCCAAGTAGACAAGGCTCTTCTGGAAGAAGCAGCACTTGTCTCGGTTGAGCCTGAGCCTTGCGTCACGCAGTCGCCTGAACACCTCCCGCAAGTTTTCGGCATGTTGCTCCAGTGTAGCCCCGATGACGATTATATCGTCCAAGTATGCAAACGCATACGGCTCCATCTCGGGACCAATAACTCCATCCAAAGCGCGCTGAAAGGTTGCGGGGGCGGAATGCAATCCGAACGGCATCACCTTCCAGTGGTACAGGCCCCGGCCGGGAACGGTGAACGCCGTGCACTCTCTACTATCCTTCGCTATGGGTATTTGCCAATACCCGTTCTTCAGGTCCAGCGTTGTGATGTATTTCGCGTTCCGAAGCTTCTCTAGGATATGGTTGATCCTTGGTAGTGGGTACGCATCCGGAATGGACTGCGCATTAAGCTGCCGATAATCGATGCACATCCGCACCTCTCCGGTCTTCTTTCCCACCAGCACTATGGGAGCACTGTGTGGGCTTCTTGAAGGCTCTATCCGTCCGTCCCGAAGCAACTCGTCCACCTGATCGTCGATTATCCGTTGCATGGCTGGATTCTTCGGGTAATACCGCTGCTTGATGGGGCGATTGTCCCTCAACACGATCCGATGTTCTGCGATGTGGGTAACTCCCGTGACTTCGTCGAACTTGGCCAATTCACGCCGCAAAAAGTCCTCCACCCACTCGCGTTCCGTGTCCGGTACCTGGTCCCCAGATATGGTACTCAAAACGTTAGCGGTGTGGAGGTCTTCCTCTGTAGTCTCTCTCCGTGGTTTCCGGAACGGGTTGTTCCTCCTGGCTACCTCGCAAATTGGAGGTAGTACCGGGCCTCTCGCTATACCGTTGTGTACGGTATGTATACTCCGTGCACTAGGTGCAATGCTTGCTTCCGTGGTACGTGGTAGTTGGAGTTGGGCCTGCCCGCACTCCAAGCGCATCTCTGTTCCGCACAAGAAATCCATTCCTAATATTACTTCGTCGATGATTGTTGGTAGCACCAGCACTGGTAGGGTCGAGTGTCGCTGTCCCAGCTGCACACGAACCATTAGTGCTTCCGTCACTTCTCTTCTCGATCCATCAGCCAAACATATCCTGCTCCGGACAGTGCGTCTATTGGACGGAGTAGCGATGCGTTGTGCCACTTTTGCGCTCACGAAGCTCCTCGTCGCCCCTGTGTCAATCGTAGCTACCAAGGCCTGGTCCTCAATCCGCACGGTAGCTACGATTCTCCCTCGCTCGAATCTCATTGCTGTTGTTAGTGGCGTGTGGGTTGCGCTGTCTCCAGCCGTTCGCCCGGCGGCTGGGAGCGCGCTTCGTTTCCCGATGCCTGACTTCGACAACAATCCACTGTCCGGACACCTCGTCGGCCACAATCCCAGCAAAAGTTCAGACGAGCATTTTGGCATTCTCGGCTAAAGTGTCCCACTTGGCCGCAGTTTCTACAAGCGCGACGGATGTCAATGCATTCCTCCGCTTCTTGTATCCGCTGATTGTTCGCCTCTGCACTGCTGCTTGGCTTTGTAGTGCTCTCCGAACGCCGATGCCCCATGCTGCTCTTAGAGCGCGCGGCTTCTCGTGCCTTCACGTCCTCGAAAGTCGTGATCAGCTTGGTCAACTGGGCCAACGTGGAGAACTCGTGTCGCCGCGTGTAGAGCTGGTACTCGGGAAGCAAGTTCTCGTAGATCCGACTTAGTTCCTGATCCTCTGTGTAGGCGGCACGACGCATCATGACCCGGATGCTGAGTAGATACGAGGTAAAATGCTCGCCAGGACGTTGCATCCTATCTCGTATTTCGTCCTCCAGCCTTTGGAAATAGCGCGGTGGCAAGAAGAATTCTAGGAAATCCCTTCTGAACTCGCGCCAAGTCCCCTCGTACATCCTGGTTACTCGGAACCAGTCGGCCGCTGCCCCCCGTCAGCAATCCCGCGATTGCTGGCATCAATTGCTGCTGCGTATCAATTTGATAGATTGCTATCATATCCTCCAGATGTTCGATGAAACGCAAGGGGTCAGCAGCTCCTCCGTCAAAGAAGACGCCCCATTTCCGAAGTCGATCCACAAAACCGAGTTGCAGACTACGTTCGTTTTGTGGACCGGTGCTGCGAGAGTGATCTTCGCGAATCCTCGTTGAATCATTGCTGCTCACTGTGGACACAGGGACCCGTAACGTCGGCTGATGTGTAAGCCCTTGCACAATACTTGCGGTGGCAGCGTGGCTCGTCCCTGGTAAAACTAGTCCTTCTCCCGGTGCCGGGGATACTCCTCGGGACCTGGGTTTATTTTCCGGCGTTGGACTCGCTCCGAGGGTAAGCTCCAGCTCGGCGAGCCTCTGCACGGCTTCCTTGGGTAATTCCGGTTGACTTGCGAAAGCAGCGAGACGGCTCCGCAATTCTTCCACGGTGCCTTCTGGATCCCGGCCGAACTCCTTCAAGATCGATTGTAGCTCGCTCTTACGGCGGTAGGATATCCATTGCACACCCATGGTTTTTGTACTGCTTAGTTGTTAGTATTAATCCTTGTTATACTCCTGGTACCAATCCCTGTGGTATCCTGTGTGATAGTCCCTTTGTAATAATCCGCGAAATGATCCTGATGATAATCCTTGCTGGTTGTGTTGTCGTTCTTGCTCTGCTGCTATCTGCTGATGTTGACTCCTCAAGTGCTTGCTAACGACTGTCCCCGTAGGACCCTGTCGTATCTCTTATGTAGGCGTCCGCTTAAGCTGCGTCGACGTCGGCAGCGACGCGACGCAGGGTACTCGTGGCCGTCGGGACACCTGCTCGTGGCTCGTATTTGCGTAGCCGTGGAACAAAGAAAGCTTCGGAGACATTAAATAAACCGCTGCGATGAGTGAAACCCTGATATTTTGCGAAATCCAAACGCCCTGTTTCCCTCTATCTCTAACTTCGTCTCCCTAAGATAAACTGATGACGTTTTAAGTCATAAAGGATGGAATATCTCAAATTTTCTACTCAAGGTCCCTGCTCGGGCGCCATCTGTAAGGAAGTTTCTAAGGCCGGGGTATGTCTCAGTCCGGCCAGGGCTACTCACAGAAAATTTATTGATTTGGACGGGGAACGCCTGGTGAAAACGAGATGCAGCGACACGATGATGGGCTGGTCGCTACCTAACGGGGAAAAGGAGCAAGAGTTTTGGGGAACAGGGCTCGTGACTAGCGCGTCCGGGCGACGAGCGAGTCAGTGGGTTCTGTACGTGGCTTCTGTTCAATAGAGGAGTACAGGCTACCACTATTGCACAGAGACCCGGACCATCAACACCAACCAACACCACCACGATGACTACCAGACGAGGCCTTGGTAGTCGTCGGCGCGGAGTATGCACTGCACAGAGAAACCAACAGAGATGACCAACAGCTCGGGTGAACGCGATGCGTACGATTGATCACAGCTTTCATCCAATAGGAGAGTACGGGCTACTACTATTGGAGAAAGCCTGGATCATCAACACCAGTCAACACCACCACGAGAGCTACCAGACGAGGCCTTGGTAGTCGTCGGCGCGGAGTTGTTAGTGTATGCACTGCGCAGGGAAACGACAGAGATGAACAACAGCCTGAGTGAACGCGATGCGTACGATGGATCACAGCTTTCATCCAATAGGAGAGTACAGGCTACTACTATTGGAGAAAGTCCGGATCACCAACACCAGTCAACACCACCACGAGAGCTACCAGACGAGGCCTTGGTAGTTGTCGGCGCGGAGTTGCTTGGTATGCACTGCGCAGGGAAACCGACAGAGATGAACAACAGCCTGAGTGAACGCGATGCGTACGATGGATCACAGCTTTCATCCAATAGGAGAGTACAGGCTACTACCATTGGAGGAAGTCCGGATCGTCAACACCAGTCAACACCACCACGAGAGCTACCAGACGAGGCCTTGGTAGTTGTCGGCGCGGAGTTGTTAGTGTATGCACTGCGCAGGGAGACCGACAGAGATGAACAATAGCCTGAGTGAACGCGATGCGTGCGATGGATCACAGCTTTCGTCCAATAGGAGAGTACAGGCTACTACTATTGGAGAAAGTCCGGATCACCAACACCAGTCAACACCACCACGAGAGCTACCAGACGAGGCCTTGGTAGTTGTCGGCGCGGAGTTGTTAGTGTATTCACTGCGCAGGGAAACCGACAGAGATGAACAATAGCCTGAGTGAACGCGATGCGTGCGATGGATCACAGCTTTCGTCCAATAGGAGAGTACAGGCTACTACTATTGGAGAAAGTCCGGATCACCAACACCAGTCAACACCACCACGAGAGCTACCAGACGAGGCCTTGGTAGTTGTCGGCGCGGAGTTGCTTGTGTATGCACTGCGCGGGTCACTTGACACACTAGGGAGGAATGCACACTACCACTTATGTTTTCATTTGTATTTTGTTTGCGTTTATTGGCTACTTTCTAGGGGTGTATGTCTATGTGTATATATCTATATATATATATATATAAAAAAAATGTATTAGGCCGCCTATCCGCACGTGAGCTGTTACTATTTTTGTCAAACTTAAAGCTCACCGCGTGGGTCCTAGTATTGCTTATGTTATTCCGTTGCGTTGTTTCGTTGCGTTGTTCCGTTGCGTTGTTCCGTTGCGTTGTGCCGTTGCGTTGTGCCGTTGCGTTGTTCCGTTGCGTTCCTATGCCTGGTCGTGTGGGGGGTATCCGTAATCCTGTGTGTTTCCTGGGTCTTTAATTTCCGTCGCGAATAACTACTTTGCTTAGCGTTGTGCGTCCACTCGATTTCAATGCCGAACAATCACTAACTCCAGCGACAATTAATTGTCGCGCTGTTTGCCAAATTTTCCCTCTGCCAGCGTCGCTTTTGTTGCTTTGCCCTTGACACACATATTTTGGGCGCCGATGCAACGGGTCTTTTCCCGGCGTCGATCGATGGTGCCTGGTACGAGATTCTACGCAACGGTACTTTTGTCGCGTGCCAACTCTCAAGTCGGCGCAGGTGGCTTGCCGTCCCTTGCTCTCTGCCGCTATCGTCTCTGCTGCACTGCTCTGACGTCGCGGCTTGTGCTGTGTGCGTGTTTTCGGTCTTGTCGCTTCGACGTCAGCCATGTACTTGTATGTGTGCGCTGTGTAGCGGCCGTTGTCTCTCGCTCTCTCTGCCTAGCCTCTGTCGATCTATGCATTGCACTGCGCATGTGTCGTCGCTCTTTGCTTTCGTCTCTCTGTGTCCGATCTTGCTGTGAGTACGAGTGCGACAAGTGTGCAGTGTTCTCTGTCTCGCTGCCGTTTCGCTGGCTGCTTCCAGTGAGAACATTACTCGCCGTTTAGTTTCGCACACTGCCGGCGGGCAGTTATGGGACTGTGCTTATATAAATTTAAACCGTGCGTACTGGCAGTTTTCGGCCAGTGCGCTATACTTGGACGAAACGGAAGCAACGGGAGTAGGGATGTGATGGGCGAAACCTAATCAGTGCTGGGATTCGATCTATGAACAACGCGCTGTTTGTTTTCTGTTTCTTTTATTTTCTCTTTATCTTTGCCTCACTGTCGCACTGGTTTTAACGGTTCTCTTTACTTACAGTTATATTCTTCCAGTTGTCGCTTGCTGCTCATGTCTGCTTATTACAGCTCCGATCGCAAAGTGCTGGCCACGCTCTCGATCGAGTAGCGCGAAAGCTGTCCTGATGCAACTCCACCACGAAAGCTCTCCCTTCACCACAGAGCTTTCATGCAGAGTTGCACCCGATCGCTCACCGCGCTCCCGACAGAGGGCGCTGCCAGCCTCACTTAACTCCTATCGATAAATTTATATTTTTAAACTGTGTAAGGTGGGATTAAGGGCCCCGCCTTACAGGACAGTTGCGAATAATAAAATAGCACAATAACCTTTTTTTTATGAACAAAAAAGTTATTTCTAAGCTCACACATTTTTCCAAAATGTTAACTTTTCTCAAAAAAAAGTTTTTTTCCTTGGTAGAGCTGCCATCAATTTTTTTTATTTTTCTTTTTGCTAAATGGAATAAAGAAGCCGAAAAAAATTAAGCATCTGAAAAACATATGGTCAAAAGCTTTGTGTCTTTTCGTAACATTCTACCAGAAACTTAAAAAATTTGTTTGATAAATTGCTATATAATGGGGCGTGAAAAGCACTGGAACGGGAGCTTATCAAAAAGTTGATCGCCGATGGAAAAACTTACAGAGATCCTTTCAAGACGGCCACAGAATTAAAGAAGAACCTGAATCTACCGAGAACTGTGCAAACCATTTGTTTAAAAAAGTTCAGTGTTTGGCTAGCTATATTATTTATAAACTAAACGATTGCACTAATATTATTATCATAACCCATTGTAAATAACATATTGAAACTGAGTAACGGGAGAAGACTTTAATATTCTTTCTTGTTGAATGTTTGAAATAGACATATTCTATTTTTTTACTCTTTGCAGGAGTATATTGGGCTTATATATATTTGTGATCAGCATCACAAGCCTAGTCGATAAAGTCAGTCTGTCTGCCCATATGAACAAACAGATTACAGAGATGGTAAGAGCTAAAATTTCGAATTAAGTCATCGACTCCATTTTTCGTCAGTCAATACAAGAATCTTTTATTTATTCGATACCACGCCCCATTCGTCCGCAATATGCCAAAAAAAAGTCACATTTTGGAAAAAAGGAATTTTTGGCGAATATCTCAGTAACTATGACACTTAGGAATACCAAGTTTGCTACACAGGTTCCTAACGAAGGCATATGACATATCATTAATTGTTTTGTGCTGCCATGACCCCTTTTTCCATAAGAAATCAAATCATTTTCAAACTTCAATGTCGTTTTTAAGGCATTTGCTGTTATCGTTGCTATTTTTAATTTGTTGTAAGAATAATTTTGTCAAACTATCTTGAAAATTGTTTAAAAATCCGACTATGAACAAGAAAGCTCTTAACGTCAAAACATTCATAAGAAACATACAAGCATACATACGGTATATGCTGGATTATGCTTTGTTTTTTCAAGAGTACATTGGGTTTGTGCAAAGTATGTAACAGGCAAAAGAAGGCGTGGCAGACCCCATAAAGTATATATATTCTTGATCTGGATCCCCAGCCGACTTTGGTATGGACAGCATAAATGCATTGCCATTTAAAATTTTGGACTGCCACGCCCCCTTTTCCCACAATTAATAAAATAATTTTTAAACTTCAATGCCATTTTTAAGGCATTTGTTCTTATCGTACTGTATTGTAATTTATAATTCGTGTGGAAATTAACTATATCAAACTATCCTGAAAGGTGCATTAAATTCGGACTATAAACAAGAAAACTAGAAGCGTTACAATATTAATAATTTTTCGCAATATCAACGCATTGGTGCAAACGAGACTGAAACATACAAGCATATGTTCAAACGTTTTTGCTGCCTGTGTGGCGGCCGCTGCCCGCGTAAGCTGTCCGTGTCGACCAATGGAATACATGCATATATATACAGGGTTGCTCATATTCGACGGACCCATATGGCAACCCTGTATCTTTTGACAGAGACGTCAGATCCCTTAATGACATACCGCGTTGGAAGCGTCAGTATAAGCAGATTTTTACCATGGAACAGTACACGCCACGCGAGCGCTCTCAAATTGAAATTGAAATTTACATTCAACAGAAGAAGGCAATTGTAAAAACTCAACGTGCGTATAAAAAACAAGTAAGAAAGGCTACAGTCGATCGAGCCGACAGTAAAAGATTCCATACTCCCACAGTAATGCACATTTGTGTTTAATTTGAATTAAAATTTTATAACGAAATTTAAAAATTAAAATTTATATGTACATTTTGAATTGATACTTAAAAATAAATTAATTTAGCAATTCTCATTGTCAGCATTCGAACAGTTTTCACATCGCGCTCTACCAGTTGCACCACGCGCCCCTTTCAATAACATTCCGATTATCAGCATTTACATGTTATACATACACACTCGTTTGAAATTATGTGTATGAACATATGTATGTATGCGTGCCTAGCACTGGTCGGCACGGCAGCGTCTGCGAGCAGCGCTGACGTCACACAGGCAGCGAAATTTCAGCTAAATTACATAATTTTTCTAACGTTCTGTTTTTCTTGTTAATGGACGGATTTTAAAGCCGCGCGCAGAATAGTTTGATATGACATTCCTCTAAACGAATAATTAATTACATACACTGTACTATTTGACTAAATGCCTTAAATCCTGGTTTGAAATTTAAAAGTTTTTTAGCTCATATGAGAAAAGGGGGCGTGGCAGCTCAATATTTTGAATAGCATTTCGTTAAGGCTGTCTGTATACCGGAATTGGTGTTCCTAAGTGCCGTAGTTCTGAGACATTAACCTAAAACATAAATTTTTTCGAAGTGTGTCTGGTTTTTTACTCATTGCGGGGGCGTGGCAACAATTTGAAATAAACTTGATCTGCCTGACATAATAACGGACTTCCATTCCAAGTTTGGTGGCTATAGCTTTTGTAGTTTAAAAGATCCAGGTGTTCATATGGGCAGACGGACGGGCGGACATTTCGCTTCTGAAAAACTTAATAGACCCTCTTGTACGGGCCAGTGTTAAGACGTCGCCAAGGACATCCCAAAATCACCGTTCTCAGCAGTCAGGCATTGCTCGGACCACTTTACAAAGAATTATCCGCATTGATTTGCATTTATTCCCGTATAAGATTCAATTGACTCAAAGATTGTTGCCTGCGGACAAGCCTCGTCGATTGGAATGGGCCCAAAGAGTCATCGAAATGGCTGAAGATGACGAGCAATTTTGGAACAAAATTATCATGTCCGATAAGGTTCATTTCTTATTGAATGGGACGGTAAACAAGCAAAATTGCCGTATTTACGCCACTGAAAATCCTCACGAAATTCAAGAGGTACCTCTTTGCGACGAAAAAGTCACTGTTTGGCGTTAGAGCGAAAACAATTATTGGGCCGTTTTTCTTCGAAAATAAAGACGGTCAAGCTGTTACCGTCAATCAGGAGCGTTATCGCGATATGATAACCACTTTTGTGATAGCAATTATTCGTCGAAAGCGTATGAGGCAACAACAACAAGACGGCGCTCCACCACACACAGCTCGCACCACAATCGATTTTTTGAAGAAATTGTTTCCTCGTCGTTTGATGTCGAAAAATGGCGATTTTGACTGGCCACCGCGTTCGCCCGATTTAACCCCACCTGACTGCTTCTTGTGGGGATATTTAAAATCAAAGGTGTATATAAATAGGCCAAATACCATAGAAGAGCTCAATAACAACATCTGTGAGGAAATAGCCGCTATTCCAGCCGGAATGTTTTCTAAAACTATGGAAAATGCTGCAAAACGAGCACAACACGCCGTACAGTCTCAAGGCGGCCATTTGAGAGATATCATATTCAAAAAGTGATGTCAACAAATCTACTTGAACCAAATAAAATGATTATTATCGTCAACATCAAAAAAATTGTGTTTTTCTTTAATTAAAAAAAAAAAAAAAATGGGTCCGTCAAATATGGGCAACACTGTATATAGTGACATATTCATTCTGATTATGTCTACACTATACATAACAATAATTTAAACACCAAACTATTATACATAACAATAATACATATCTTAATCTAAATACCGAATTCCATATCCCCCAATTATAAACATTCCCAAGCTTTACTTGTAAACAAATTCGGCAATTGTAAACAAAGAGCCGTCTAACCGACGCATCTCCCCCAATCGATCAGCATCGGTTGCAAATCGCATAATCAGCATATTTTGGTTCCCATCTGTAGTGTGTCGCGGTATTTATTGGATTCATCTACACATAAATTATCTAATTATATTATCTAATTATATATAATTATAATTGTAAAGTCAAACGTATGTGTACTACCTATTGTAATATCTCGATACCGATTTGAACAATTTAATCGGGAAAAAATGCACAGTATTATACATGTAAAGTCAAACGTATGTGTAATATCTCTATACCGATTTTAACAATTTAATCGGGAAAATATGCACAGTATTATACAGTCGTGCGTGCTCGATTGTACCTTTCTTTCTTGTTTTTATTTGTTTTGCTCTTTTTCCTATAACAAATATATACTTATTTAAAGTTAATGTATAATTTAATTTTATACAGTGTTTATTGTTTTATGCTTTCCAATTGATTTTTTTTTTTTGTTCTTAAATTTAATATGTATTGTTTACAATTATTTAATTTAAGGAAAAATAATTCACACATTGTGAAAGACAGAAAAGTTGATTATTTTCGTTCGGGTGGTTGGTTTATCGGCAGATTTTATTTAACACGTTGAGAGCAGAGTCCGAACACGTCTGCGTCTCATCACGGTTACCGATTAACTAATGTCAGCAGGTTCTTAGCACTTCTTAATCGATACTACTTAATCGATACTTAATATTACTTGCTTAACGATATATCGGCAGTCACTTAACATTACACACTTTATCAATATTCACTTATTTAAAACATCTTACAACTCGGCCGTCCTGAAAAAGAATCGCCCTCGATTCTACTTAGGAGTGACATCGAAGGGCGCGGTGACTGCGGGGGCGCAACAGCAGATAGCAAGCGCAGGAACTCTGAGACGACGGTGGGAACACTGAGACGGCAGCGGGATCACAAATGCTTTTCATAGTAGACGTCGCTATCATGGTCGGGACGGTCCATCGAGTCACATGGTCCACAGCGGCAGCGGAAGTAGCTGCGATTAGGGCACTCGTTGACACAGAAGCAGCTGAGTTATCGACCGGGTAGGCATCAGGCGGGCGGGCACAAACAGAAACAGCGGCGGAATCTAAGGCGAAGGTCACCAGAGTGGCACCAGGAGCATCGGTTGGGTGGGCATCGGGCCGGCGGACATAATCTGGCACGGTAGTCGGCGAACCGGTGGAGGCGTCTTCAGGCGGGCGGACACAAGTCGCAACGGAAGTCGGCACAGCGGCGTCGGAGGCAGCATCGGAGGCACACTGCAGTAGAGTGGCATCAGAGACAGTGGTTGGGTGGACATCAGGCGTGCGGACACATGCCGCAATGGAAGTCGGCACACCGGCGTCGGAAGCAACATCAGAGGCAAACGGCAGTAGAGTGGCACCAGGGACAGTGGTTGGGTGGACATCAGGCGTGCGGACAAATACCGCAACGGAAGTCGGCACAGCGGCGTCGGAGGCAAAATCGGAGGCACACTGCAGTAAAGTGGCATCTGGGACAGTGTTTGGGTGGACATCATGCGTGCGGACAAATACCGCAACGGAAGTCGGCACAGCGGCGTCGGAGGCAGCATCGGAGGCACACGGCATTAGAGTGACATCAGGGAAAACGGTTGGGTGTACATCAGGCGTGCGGACACAAATCGAAACGGCAGTCGACGAAACGGCAGCGGAGGCAGCATCGGAGGCACACTGCAGTAGAATGGCATCAGGGACAGCGGTTGGGTGGACATGAGGCGTGCGGACACAAATCGAAACTGCAGTCGGTGCAGCGGTGTCGGGGGCACCAACTAAGCCGACAGTCAGCTGGTAGTACACTTAGCTTCGTGCTGGACAGCAGATAAAGAAGGCGACGGAGCCATGGCCGTAGCTCTGGGTTGGACCACGTGCGAGTCAGCAGGTTTAGCCGCAGTTGAGGCTGTTGTAGACATCAGAAGCTCGGACGCGGTGGCCATCGGGTTAGCTGCCCCTGATGGCCTTTGCGTATAGTTCCTCCATTTTCGAAAGTTCGTCTGACAGCGGCACCTCGACATCACCATTGCACAAAGTCTTAACCTCCTCTTGCTCATGGTGACATCTTGAAAACTTCTGGATTTTCTTCAGGTTCTGTGTAGGGCGTTGAAATATAACTCTCTTCGAGTTCATATCCCACTTCTGAGTTGTAAAAGACAGAAAAGTTGATTATTTTCGATCGGATGGTTGGTTTTTCGGCAGATTTTATTTAACACGATGAGAGCAGAGTCCGAACACGTCTGCATCTCATCACGGGTACCGGAAGAAGAGACGGAATCAAGCCTAGCTTATCCTAATGTCAGCAGGTTCTTAGCACTTTTTAATCGATTCTACTTAATCTACTTGTTTAACGATATATCGGCAGTCACTTAACATTACATACATTATCGATATTCACTTATTTAAAACATCTTACAACATTATGTTTATTGTACCATTATTTAAATCTGGATTGAACAACTATAGCCAATATTTTCAATACAACAGATCGATAAAAAACTGTCAACATGTGAACACTGTGTTAATTTGTGTGATATGAAAAAATAAAATAAAGTTTTTTTTTTTAGGTTTACGCAGAATCTATCTACTTTTCGTCGAGACGTAGCTAACCTACCCAAATCAACGACTTATTCCACAGGTTTGTATTAATTGTATTATCATTTATTGTTAAGGGGTCAGGTGGGTTTCAAATATTTAAACATAGATTATTTTAATGGGTTATCAAATGGATATGTCTAAAATATTCTCTACAAATTTTAGACCGATCCGCGTAAAATTTTCTGAACGTCTCAAAACGTTTGAACAACCACTTTTTTAAGGCTCTGAATAAGTGGGTTTCAGAGCCCAAATATAAACAATATTTGTTAACAAATGCCATTAAAACACTTTATCGAATACATACATACACATACAAAAATCTTTAAATTAATACAATTTATATTGTTTTTTTAAGCTCTGAAGCAGTAATAAAACTTCAAGATGGCAACTCGAAGTGTTAACGTTAATATGGAGCGAGCTACTTAAAATACTTTCATAAACATGTTTGGCTTAAACTGTTTCTGCTATTTCATTCATAGGAAATATTAGATGATTATGATAATGGACGATTTTGGACACACCTGCGATTTTTTTTAAAAGATAAGGATAAAATGTAATAATTATTTCGGTATCCATTTTTTTAATCTTCTGTCAATTTCAAAACAATATGTAAAGACAAATACAAATTTATAACATTAAAGCGATCATCTACTGTTGGTTGCAATTTACATACTTTACTATACATTATTTATCGGAAGCAATAAATCCATCTCCACTGTAATCATAAGAATCCATGAGATTTGAAGTGGTAGAAACATGATTAGTGTACTGACTACTTTTATGTACACTTAGAAGGATTTTTTTTTCAATCTTTTCATGCTTCGGTCCTTATGCTCATAATATCCATGTTTGAGAAAGTAGGGTTACGATGGCACGGTTGCGTGGAAAATCGACCCTGAACAGTTCAAGAAAATTGGTCTATAAACAATAAGTTAGAAAGCGAGAAAACACAAATAACAAAGGATACTAAATAGAAGGTATTAAAGCAAAATTGTACATTGTTCAGTTTACATTATTGACCCATTTTGAATGCAGCTGTGAAAATATGCAAATATGCAAAAAGCTTGCTTAGTCTATTAAGTTAACCAGAAGAAGACATGTACATTATACCTATATATTCTTGATTACCATTAACAGCCAAGTCGATATAGCAATGTCCGTATGTCTGTCTGTTCGTATGAACACCAGGATCTTTTAAACTATAAGAGGTAGACCCACCAAATTTAGAATAAAATTCCGGTTTTGTATCAAACAGATCATGTTTATTTTAAATTGTTGTCACGACCCTTACCGCCCCCGCAATGAGCAAAAAAACAGACACCCTTCACAAAATCGATGTTTTAGGCCAATACACAGTGGTTCCGCCCATGGGCAAAAAATCAGAAAAATCGATGTTTTTGGCCAATACACAGTGGTTCCGCTCATGGGAAAAAAATCAAAAAAAGGATCGCAGAATAATATGACCAAATGCACTCAAATTGTCTCTAAAATGCTCAAACTTTTTCAAAGCGAACCGGAGATTTGCGGAAATCTAAAGCGACTTTCTAAAAATAGCATTGAAAGCTTGAACACGCCAACTTTAGGGCGTTCTATCTTCATATAAAGGTACATGTACAGGTACAACTAGAATGTTTTAGTATAGAAAACTTTTTTGCTAGCAATGCTATCTTGACTAAACAGGTAGTACATGTCTAGGAAGTAGATGTACTGACCGAGTTTAATACAAATCGGACAACCATATCGTATAGCTCCCATAGGGCCGTTGTTAATAATATAATGAAACTGAGTAACGGGTATCCTAAAGTCACAAGGCGAATATAGCATTCTTTCTTGTTATATTAACAAATAAATTCTTCTAGGGAATTTGTTTTAATAAACAATTTTTTTTGTGTGTTTTGTGAACGACTTTTTCATGTTTAGTTAAAGTTTAAGTTGTGATCCGACAAAATTCCACAAATAGTATGTATGTGTGGCATTGTATTTGTCTATCATTTACGGTAAGAAATATGTGAGAATTAACTGCCAAAATTTGCCAATGGATACATCGTAGTAAATAAACTAAGGACGCCTTTGGAGAGCAAAGGTAAGTTGTTAAATTGCTTTGTCTACATTTTTCGTTAATTTGTATTTGTTTTAAATTATTTAAATGTTAAAAATTAAAATTTGTTTATTACCCCACCTCCACCCCTTCCCTACCAATCAGTTGAATTTAATTTTATTAGGCTAATCCTATAAGTGTGTTTTTCACTGTTATATGTTTATACTCTATGCAAGAGTATATTGGGTTTGTGCAAAGTATGTAACAGGCAGAAGGAGGCGTGGCAGGCCCCATAAAGAATATATATTTTTATTTTATTTTATTTATTAACGCAGACTAAGATCAGTCGCGAGTAATAACCAAAAAAAAAGTTTATATGTATTAATGGTTATTAAAAAGTGTAAATTATAAAAAATTATTTTAACTGAAAAGGATTAAAAAAAATGTAGTTAATCAAATCTATAAATTAATTAATAGTTAATCTGGGGATAAAAAGTAATGAAATTGACCAAACATTTGTTGCGAGGATTAGGAAAAACCCAGAAAAACCCAATCAGATCAATAAAAATGTATGCCAAAACTATCACGAAAAATCTCTAATTTAAAGGGATGCATGAATGGCAGAGATTCCAAACATACTGACCATGGAAATCAGAGATTTAACGGAGTTGGCTGAAAAGTGAAGCTTTAATATGGGAAAGAGAGAGATGTATCAATTATTCTATAGTATTGATTATAATTAGCGCATAATACGCAAAAACGATTGTGTAAAGCGTAGTCAGTAGTGCATGTAGGAAGAAATAAAGCGATGTAGTACCTGGTTGCCCTGGTTGGAATATTAAAATTAGAGGGATGGGGAGCAGATATCGCCAACTTTAAGTTTGTGAAGAAAAATAACTCTCCTTCGATTAATAAGGGACGGAAGATTCGGGAGAAAAAGCCTGTGGGGTAACCCTGTTGTCATAAACAAACATTTAGAGAAATTTAGGTAGAAGTGATTAGTTAGGGTCCTTATAAGATAATAATAATTTCACATCATCTGCATACATAAGTATGCAACATTAGGATATCGAACGGGGAAGGTCGTTTATAAAAAGATTAAAAATAGTGGGCCTAGGTGACTACACTGGGTAACTCCAGAAGTAACACAAACAGTTTTAGAGATGCCTGATCTAAGCATATCCCTTTTGGGATCTACCTGTTAGATATGAAGATATCCATAAAAGAAGAGAAGGTGCTAAAATACTAAGTTTATGTAAAATGAGGTTATATTTCACAGAGTCAAATGCTTTGCTAAAGTCAGTAGAGATGACATCAGTTTGCATTCTATTAAGGAATGCCCCATTTATAAAAGAGGTAAATTCCAATAGATTGGTCGAATTCGACCTACTCTTAACGAATCCGTGTTGGGCAGAGGAGATAATTGACCATGAGAGATGTTGCAAATTCGAAGTAATTATCTTTTCGAAGAGCTTAGGGATTGCGGACAACTTCGCAATTCCCCTGTAGTTGGATATTACTTTATTGGAATTGCTCTTAGATGAAACCTGTCTGCTTAAACTTTTAAAATATTTAAATTTTGTTTTTTAAGTTAGACAGTCTTGGTGAAAACCAATGTGTTTTACATAAAGCGGACTTTACAACACAATATGGAATGCAGACATCAAAGATTGATTTTAAAATGTAAACATACTCGAGCAAAGAATAATTTCCTTTGCGGAAGCAAAGGCGCGAATTGGAAGAGAGAGAAGGATCTGAATGGTTTAAGTAAGGGATAGACAACGATATTTCAAGAGTAGGATGAAACAAATCTTCAGGTACAACTACAGGAGAAGATCTAGTGACAACGGCACTGAATGAATCATTTACAAAGATGAGATCCAGCATTCTGTTTAAACGATTAGATATATGATTGACTTTAAAAGAGGAAGATCAATCAAACTATCTAAAAAGTCATTATTAGGTGTTGGTATGTAATAAAACTTGTTGAAACACGTCCAGGAAACGTTTCGCAAGCTAAAATCATCAAGTGAAATATGGACTCCGCCACCACGACGATTGGGACGATCGCGCCTAAATATATTACAATTTGATGACATTATTTCATTATAAGATATGCTAGAATTAAGCCAACTCTCTGAAAATGCAATAATGTGAGAATCAAAAGTGAAACTATTCTTATGTAACTGTTTTAACTTAGACCCCAGACCCCTTACATTCTGATATAGAATGAAAAGTTGGTCAGAGTCTAGACTAGGGCCGCTTGAGACTGACCACTAGACCCTAATGCTTTCTAATTTTTCCTTACTAATTGCCTCTGTCTTTGTGATCTCTTCTAGTCCCTCTCCTAAACTATCACTTATTTCGCCCTTTTGTGCTAATCCAAAGAGCATTTCACTGGGAAACTGCTTCGTGCTACAATGTTGCGTGTTGTTTTAAGCATATTCTACTCTTTCTACTACAATATCCCAATGCTGTTCAGTTTCGGATTCATTTAACATGGCTATTATGGGTCCTAGACTTCTATTGATTCGTTCTACTTGACCATTAGCTTGTGGTGATCCTGTCGCAATCTTAATGTGTTTTATTTTAGCCTGCTCTATGAATTCATCGAACTCTGCTGATGTAAAGCAACTTCCCCTGTCTGATACAATGCATTCTGGTTTACTATACGGTCTAAAATAATCTTTTAATGCCTTTACAACCCCTTTAGTGTTTGTTGTTTTAGTTGTATATAATCTAACAAATTTCGTAAAACCATCCACTACTGCAAACATATGTTTTTTAGCTCTGCTGTTGTCTACCGGTCCATAATGGTCTATGTGAACTATCTGAAAAGGCTTGCTGCCTTTAGGTATGTTGTGTAAATGACCATTTCTCCATTTCTCATCTCAAACAATTTATGCTCACTAATTTCTAAAAATCTTCTAATTTCCTGTAATTTACTATCTCTTGTTTGACAAATTATCAAGTTGGTCTCAAAACTGTTTGCTTCTGTAATCATTATGCTGTTGTTGTACCTGCTTAAAGCATCTACGTGTTGCATTTGTTTACCTGCTCTGTGCACTAATTCGTAATCAAATTCCTGCATTTCTAACGCCCATCTGGCAATTCTGAGATTGAGATCTATTTTATTTAACGTCAAAATTAATGTACGTCAAAATACAGTACGGGTGCTTCTGATAACTTTTCTTTTAACAACGTGAAACAATTTAGCTCTTTCTCTTCAAATTAAAATTTTCCGTCCTTTCGTAATAGATCATACAACGGTTTTGCGATTGTCGAAAAGTCTTTAATGAATCTCCTGAAGTAAGAACATAATCCAAGAAAACTTTGCACTGCCTGAGTGCGATCAGGTATTGGAAAGTGCCTTATTGCATCTAATCCTTTCTCATCGGCCTTGATGCCATTTTCTGAAATTTGAAAACCCAGAAAATTCACTTTGTTTTGCAAGAATTCGCATTTATCAATTCTCAGTTCTAATTTATTCATCACTAATCTTTTAAGTACTTCTTCTTATATTGCCAAATGCTCGCTAATGTCTTTGCTTACAATCATTATGTCATCTATGTATATAATGACTTTGTTTTCCCTGATTAGGTCACTAAATATAGCATTGACGAATCTTTGAAAAACTTGGGAAGCTGTTTTTAAACCCATTGGCATTCTAAGAAATTCGAATTGTCCTAAAGGACAAAGAATACATGAAAATAGCCATTTATCAGGTCAATTTTCGTAAAAACTGATTTCCCTACTAAAGCGTCCAATAGGTCATCAATTAAAGGTAATGGATAGTTGTCCCTAATTATGATCTTGTTCAGTCTTCTAAAATCTATACTCATTCTTAAATCTCCAGTTTTGTTCTTTACTAATAAAATTGGCGATGCATACTCGGAACTGCTAGGTTGTATGATGCCATCTCTAATATATTCGTCCAACATAATTTGCAATATCTCTTTTTCCATGTACGATAGTCGTCTTGGCGAACAACTAAAGGGTTTTGTTTTTTCTTTTGTTATTTCGGGCTTTTCTGCATCAATATATTTGGTTCTAAGAATTCGAATTATTTTCTCTCTTGTGCAATGGCTAACATTTTCTCCAATATTATATGTGTTATCATTTATTTCCTTGTCAACATGTCTCTTTCGAAAGACTCATCTAAAATATTATGACTAACCTCTTCAGTTGTCTCCGTTAACTGCATCATCTCGCTCCAACAATCGGTACTTTAAACCCTTACATTGTTCCAAACTATTCTCTAACGATGTGCTTTCCAAACATTTATCATCTAATAATTTACTTTCTAATAATCTGTTTTCTAATTCGCACCCTAACACATTTTTTTCTAAAATTTCTTTTGAGCCTTCAGTATTTTCAATCGAAACCGTTCTCAGGGCGTTCGTGTCAATATTTAAATTACAAACTTCTATAAAGTCTCTCCCCAGTACCGCATTCCACCTTATAGATTC
This sequence comes from Drosophila dunni, assembly GCA_018152125.1. NCBI lineage: Eukaryota > Metazoa > Arthropoda > Insecta > Diptera > Drosophilidae > Drosophila > Drosophila dunni. The sequence continues at coordinate 105,705 of JAECXC010002239.1, read as the reverse complement.
ATCAGCTATCACAATTAAATCAAAATCTATTTCTATTAATTCTTTTTATAATATAAACTGAAATTTTTCCAAAAATATTTAATTGACTTTCGTTTATTGCCAAAATAACTTTATTTGTGAGCTTGGAGTCCCACTCCCGCTGGAATGCATGACTTCTTAATAAATGATATGGGACTACCTGAATCTATGTGGCATTGTAGTTATTTTCCTATACGTTCTTCCTCGTCGGTGAAGTCTGGTATGATTTCCTTTCTTCCAATTGGAACATAGGCGAATTCCATTCGTCGCTTTTGTCGCAGCTGTGTCTTGAATTTCATCACTCGACTCGGCGACATGATTTTGCGCGTCACTGGCGCGTTCGTCGAATTCTGTGTTGGCGCCGCCTTCGCCGACGCTTTTTTGACTGCACGCGCTATGGTTGTCTCGCTCACTCTGCTGCTGGCCTGTAGTTCTAAAACATTCTAAGTGAATGTTTTGCAGCATGACTTTTGCTTGCGTGATCTTCCACTTTAAGTCTGCTAAAATTTTATCGCTTTCTGAAATTTTTTTTCGTTGGTTCTGCCACTGACATGTCTGGAGATCTTCTTAGCTGCTTGCTGGCTCCTATTCTGCATTTGCTGGCATTGGGGCGCTATCTCGCTCGCCTGCTGGCACCGTGTTGTTGCGCGCCACAAGTTCAGCTTTAGACCTCTTAGTTGGCAATCCCAACACAGCTATCCACCTCTTTAGCTGAATGACCGACACCTCGTTAATATTTACATCCATTTCGTGAATTTTAATCCCACTTCTGAGATTGTGACCGGCTTTTGCAATAAACATTTTACACTGTTCTTTGCGCGTCTGTCGCTGTATTCTCTTTTCACAGAACTAACTTCTTCTTCTCCTTCTTATATCGATCTCCTCGTTTACATTTCGATAGCTCCTAATATCGATATCTCATGTTTACATTTTAATAGCTTACACTATCGATATCTAATGCTTACATTTATATTATAGTTCTGCTGTTAATATAATGTACTGTTGCATCTGGGGCTGAGCAGAATCGGAATATCGATAAGTGTTGAGAATTCATCGCACACTGCTCAGCTGGAGCCACCACCATACTCGGCGGGACGGGGGGGGTATTAGTATAAGAGTTAGGTTATAAGAAGTAGGTTATAAGAGTAGAAAGAATGAAGAGAGAGAGAGAGCATAGTGGCTGAGCGGGGGCGGTCGTTGACGCTAGGGAACCGTTGCATGGAAGAGGGAATTGGAGGATTGCAATTTTGAATTTTGCTTAGCAGCAGGTGGCCTGAGAGTCAACGCGGGAGTTGCTTTTTGGAGATCGGCACGAGCAGTTGCGTGACTGGATCAAAAAAAGAATTTTTGTTGTGCGGTTGGTGAATGTTGGATGTGTAGTTTTGGGAGGGTGTTTTTGTTAAGTCTAGTAGTTTGTTTTTTTTTGTGCGTCCAAAAGGGGAAGAATATCTATAAGTATGTGTAGAAAATCGAATATAAATAAGTATGTATAATTTGATTTGTAGTGACACGAATATGTGTGAGTAGTTTGTTGATGGGAGGGGGATTGCGTAGCATGGATTAAGCGAGCTGGCGTAGAATTTTGATTATGGGTGGCGCAACGGAACAATTTGAATGTTGCCGCCACAGGTAGGGTGGGTGCGTTGCGGCAAAAACATCGGGGCCGCCGATAGAGATGGCCGATAGTTGGGTAGTGTTGGTATTGTTTCGTAGAGTGTAGTAGTAGCGATGTAGAGGTTCTACAATCGATGATTGTGGATTGTACGCTCGGTGGGCTCTGGTTAACAACCCCGACCTGAGGCGAATGAGCTAGCCGTGGTAGCCCCAGGAAAGACAAGCCGAGTCGTAACAGTACCTTTAACAATATGTGTATTCCTTTCCGAATCGTTTCGATTCGCTTTCGCTGACGGACGTGTTTTACATCGCTTCTATTTCATTTCAAGTTTTCCTCGCTTAATCGCTCTAATTCGGATCATATTACTGGCTTAATTCCTTTGCTACATAGTGTGCTACATCGGTTGTGTTGATACACATTGTTTTAATAAACTTTAAAGCCAAATTTTAATAATTTTGTTTTCTAAGCAACAACAATTCCACAGCCAAACATTCTGTTTACTTATTTGTGCGTTTGTTTGTCGCTGTGTAATTTGTTCTTGTAATTTTACGCCGTTGCTTGTGCTAACACTTTGTTTGTGTTAACATTCTCTCGGCGCTATCTTCGTGCTCTCATCGTGCTCTCTTCTATATTTACGCTCCCGTCGCGCTCTCATCTGTTTTACCGCGCTTATCTTATTTTTGGTGTTGGCCGGTTATTCCGTTTTTCTTGTTTTCAGTCGCCGCGCCCGCGCATAATTTGTTTTTGTGCATTACATTTGTTATTGTCGTAAGTAAACATCAGTAGCTTGCACATTAACCCTAGCTTGCCTTTTTATTTTTCAACTAACTTTTTATTTCAACAGTGCTTATTAGCTTCTATATATTCCATTTTATTACATTCATTGCTTACACTAATTACCTCCACTATGTACGTCTGTTATAATTCAAATTGCCAGGTGCGAACAAATGTTAAGATGGGTATTGTTTGCTGCTGGCTATGTGAAAATGTTTCACATGAAAAATGTGCAGGCCTCAACGGCCGAATTATTGACCTGATTGAGTCTAAATCAGGCTTAAAGTGGACTTGTGAAGCTTGTAGGGATGTCGAAAGAGACATTATGAGCTTCATGCGACACACTAAAAGAGGCTTTGGGGATCTATTTGGCAGATTTAAAAGTCTGTCTGATAGTTTCGCAGCTTTGGATAAGGAGTTTAAAGGCCTAAAAGTCTTAAATGATTCTCCAAAGCGTAAAAAGGCCAATTTTAGATTGTCGATTGGCCCTAACGAACTTTCAGTCCCTCATCACATACCCACAACGTCCGCACCTTCTCTAATAAATTTTTCATCCCCTTCTCCAAATACAATTGTTAGTAGTGATGACAACTTTATCTTACCCACAGAAGTTGTCCCCACTCCCGAAGTAATTGTTCCTGATTCATTAGTTGTCAATACTGTTGCTGTTTGCGAATCAAGCAATTTAGTTGTTCCTGATTCGTTAGTAGTCAATACTGTTGCAGTTGGTGAATCAATCAATGAGTCGCTCAGAGCTGTTGCGGAAGCTATTACAGTGTCCGATAAAAAGACTCTTGTAGGTGTTCCACCAAAGAAACAATTATTTGTTTCTAGGCTTGCCCCTGATACCACATCGGATGATGTCAAGGCCTTTATTCAGGCTAAATCTGAAGCTAATATTACGGTGGAGAAATTTAAGTTCTCATATCATCGGGAAATCTCTTCATTTAAAATAAGTGTTTCTACCAAATATTTTAGTACAATTTGTTGTAAAGAATTTTGGCCGGACCATTTAATAATAAAGGAATATACAGCTAAGAAAAGAAATCGGACTCCGATTGCATTGCCGTCTAACCCTGTCCCGGCCTATGATTCTTTTTCATTTCATGTCGTGGCCTTTTCTGAGACATGGTTAAGGCCCGATGTTTTAGATTCAGAAATCCTTTTCAATAAATTCGCTATCTATAGGTTGTCTATCTATTAAGTTATGCCTAAATAACGTTAGAGTTTTCATAACCTGCTCCTATATTCCTCCTTCTTCTGACTCTTCTCTTTATTTCTTACACTTTTCTGCTATAAAAGCAGTTTCATCTATGTTATCAGATCGTGACTTTCTGTTAGTTCTTGGCGATTTTAATGTTGCTGGTACTACATGGATTTCGTGTCCCGACTCTGCCGTGTTGACCCCCACGACTCGGCACGATTTTCTTGACGAGCTGTTTGGAATTTCATTGCTTCAAATCAATGCTATTCCAAACTCTTTAAATAGAATGCTTGATCTGATTTTTGTTTTGGACCCTTCCTGTTTTTCTGTTTCCCGCATAAAACCCTTATCAAATCCTGAAGATTTATTTATTTATACATATTAGATTTTCCTGTAGTTGACGCATTTATTTCGGTATTGGCTGTTATTGTAGTTGTTGTTAATGCTGCCGCCTTAGTAATTGATGCTGCTGGTGTTGGAGGAGGCATTGGTAGCTGTTTTTGCTGGATCTTGATCGTTGCCACTGACGATGCGCTACCAGATGCCCTTCCAGTGCTGCTGCTGTCATCTTCTTCTTCTTCCTCTTCTAGCTCCTCTGGATCGCAGTAGTCCATTCCAAATGAGCACGGCGTGGGAGAGATAGTTATAGAGAGTTTAATAAAAACCCCTCTAAAACTTAACATATTTTGGGTTCCCAGCCACAGGGGCATTAGGGGCAATGAGTTAGCTGACAATGCAGCAAAAGCAATGTTAAACTATCCCACAATCATGATACTCCCCTCAGCGGAAAAAGATCTGCGAAAAGTTATTCTCAAACAACTCCACTCGCAAAAAATCGATATCTGGGATAACTTTCATCACAGATACAGGGAACTGCAACCCAAACTTGGAGAAAGTCAAGTTCCCTATCAACACATCCCGAGCGAAAACCACTATTTTCAGCCGCCTCCGGATAGGACACAGCAGTTGCACCCACAGCCATGTATTGTCAGGAGACCCAAAACCGAACTGGCACTTATGTGGTCTAGAGCTATCTACCGCACACCTACTGGACACCTGCAAAAAATTAGTTAGCATCAGAAAAGCCCATTTTCCAAATATACTACCCTCATCCATCTTACCCTACGTCACAACAATAAATATAAATAAAATATACAGATATTTACAAGATTGTAATTTAACAAATAAGGTATAATCCTACATAGAGCCGAAGGCCTGGTCGCTAGCGCTCTTATTTTATACTTAGCTTTAATATTCTTGTGTATTATAGCTAACTTGATAAAAAAAAAAAAAAAAAAAAGCGGTTTCTATAGTTCCCTTATTTCATGAGTGGAGAAAAATATTGAGATCACATGAGTGGCGGATTTTGTATGAGAAACGACATAATATGCGACATAATGTACTCAGCCATTAAAACTTGAAGAAACAAGCAAGAAAGGCAACAGTCGAGCCAACCGACTGTAAAAGACCCCGTTCTCACAGTAGTACGAGTTTGTATTTAATTTAAATTAAAAATTTGAAATGAAACTTAAAAAAATCAAATTCTTTATTTCGATTTTCGAATGAAATTTAAAAAAGTAAATTTACAATTCCCATTGTCAGTATTCGAACCTGACTTCAGACGAAGGTTCCAGAATGCGCTGCAACAATACCAGTTGCACCAAGCTCTACTATTAAATATAACCCGATTATCAGCATTTACATGTTATATTTTGTTGTTATATGTATAAGAAACAAGAAAGAATAGTACAGTCGAGCTCTCCCGACCGTATAATACTCTCTGCATTTTAATCCCGATTAAATTATTAAAATCGGTATCGAGATATTACAATGTGCAGTACTTCCATTAAAACACCCTGAAACAAAAACAATCTAAGCAAAATCAAACATCTGTTTGCATGAGAATACACATACGTTTGACAATATATGTTTGTATGTGTGTATTCGGCGCAGCCAGTCTGCGAGCGGCGCTGCCGCCACACAAGCAGAGAAAACGTTCGATCACGCTTGCATGTTTCTGTCTCGCTTGCACTCAGTAGTGATATTGCGTTCAATTGTAACGCTTCTAGTTTTCTTGTTTATAGTCCGATTTTAATACACCTTTCAGGAATAGTTTGATATAGTTAGCTTCCACTCGAATTATACAATTACAATGGTGTACTATATGAACAAATGCCTAAAAACGGAACGAAAGTTGAGAATTATTTTTATGTATTGTGAGAAAAAGGGGAGTGGCAGTCCAAAATGTTAAATGCCAATGCATTTACGGTGTCGCTAGGAACGCTCCATACCAAAATTGGTGATCTTAGGTGCCATAGTTACTGAGACATTCGCCGATAACACCGATTTTTTCCGAGGTGTGTCTAGTTTTTTGATCTTTGTGGGCGAATGGGGCGTGGCATCGAAAAACAAAAAGATTCTTGTATTGCCTGACTAAATATGTGATCGATTGACACCAAGCTCAAATTTGTAGCTCTTACCATCTCTAAAATCTGTTTGTTCATACGGACGGACAGACAGACAAACAGACAGACGGACATGGCTATATCGACGCGGCAATTGATGCTGATCAAGAATATATATACTTTATGGGGTCTGCCACGCCTCCTTCTGCCTGTTACATACTTTTGCACAAACCCAATATACTCTTGCAGAGAGTATAAAAATAATGAAATGCCAGTGTCTGTTCCGGGACTCGACCCACACACCTTAGATTTACATTAAAGTACGAAAAATAAAAACAGACGTTTCAACCACTTTGTCCATACTTCGCCAGATTAATTGCGTAGCTAACATAGGTCAACATATAGTTACCTCTTATCTTTCGATAACGTGTACATAAATTATAACTATTGAACTGTAAGGAAGTTTCTTAGGCCGGGGTATGTCCCAGTCCGGCCAGGTCTGCTAACAGAAAATTTCTAAATTTTGACTGGAAAAGCCTGGTGAAGAGACGCAGTGACACAAGGACACTAGTCACTAAATAGCGGGGAAGTGGGGGCAAAAGTTTAGAGACTGGGTTCGTGACTAACGCGTCCGGGCGGCGAAAGAATCAGTAGGTTCGGCACACGATTTCTCTTCAATAGGGGAGTACAGGCTGCCACTATTGAGTACAAATCCAGTCCACCAACACCAGCACACACCACCACGAGGGCTACCAGACGACGCCTTGGTAGTCATTGGCGCGTACTTGCTAGTATATGCACGAGATCACGCGAGGCCGAATAATACCCTCTGCTTTTATCCCGATTAAATTAATTAAATCGGTATCCAAATATTACAATTGATAGTACTTGTATTAGAACAAGTTGAAACAAACAAAATCTATCTATAATCAAACATAAATCGGTTTTCACATGCATATACAAATTCGTTAGAGCATTATATGTACTCACATATTTATATATGTTTACATGTATGTTTGTATATGTATGGTCAGCACCGCCCTAGTAGACAAGCCAGTCCGCAGCACTCCGAAACTTGTTGTTGGGGGGGTTCCGGCAAGACAACCAGCTACCGTCACGGTTCGCAAGCCAAGCGAAGCAAGGTTGTCCGCAACAGATCCTCCGTCGACGTGGCCTGAAACAGGATCCTCATTGGAGTCCAAGAATGGGGCTCCCCGGAGGGACTGGTCCTCCGCTCCAGGAGCTCCAGGATAAGTTTCTGACCCTTCTTGAGGAGAGTGGAGGTGCTTCACCTGTGAGGACGCAGCTTGGAATTACGGCCGCGTGAAAACCATCGCATGCCCAGATGCCCGCTCTGTGGATCTCTACAGGAAGGCGGTCGATTCTCTCGGGGAGGGGTAAAACTGGAGGTAGTCGACTGGAACTGTATTCCCAGTAACCGGCGCACCAGACTCTGGATCTCCGAGATGCCAGCGGAGCCCGAGAAGATTCTGCATCTATTGCAAATACGTAACCCGATCCTTCAGAATGCAAATTAGAAGGTCACTAAAGTGGAAGCAGCTGTGGGTCTGTCAAAACAGGTCGTATTGACCCTTGACGAGACCTCAGCGATGCTCCCACGACCCCACGAACCTAAACATCCTGCAGGTAAACCTTTGTAAACCATTGTAAAGCACAAATTGTCTTACTACCTAATTTCAGCTACGAAGAATTCACCACAGCTAGCCTAAAGCGAAACGAGGGCTTTGTGATCTTCTTCTCCTACATGGAACATGATTAGACCGATCCACCCCTCCCAAACTTCTTCGCGACCGCGTGCAGTCTCAAGAAAGATAGCACAAGGATCTCATCACTACAAAAACTATCTTACTTCTTAGAAGATTCCTTTGAGGTGACAAGATTCGGAAAGGTACTCTCATTATCTTTACCCTCACTAGAATTTTTAAAACGCTGTGACAACTCCTGAACGTCAACCAGTGGAAAGCCATTTTAATTGCTAACGAATGCTGCTCCGGCAACGCCGGGGTACCTTCCTCCTTGCTACCTAATTCTCATATACCATCAGCCCTATTTAGCATAGGCAACAATTTAGGAAATATGCATTCAGTACAAAACACTACTTGCAAACCAAATTTCTTCCCGATCGAAACACTATATCGTATAGCTGCCATAGGACCTATCAGCATAAAAGGAATCTGCAAAGGATTCAGATCTTTGTAGTTTTCCCAGAAAGTTACTATTCTTTTGCAGACATATCCTCTTCGTTTTGGTAAATAAATAATCTCTCCGATGTAGTCTTCGCTTTTAATTTTTTTATATATATATATATATATGGACGTTGATGTATTAACGGGACAGTACATTCAAGTGGCCCAGCAACACCAAGCAACGTGCTTGTTAGCGCGCGGAACCCTGCAAATAATGCAGCCACCTCCCGCCCAACAGACCGAGGGGCACACCGCATAACGTACGGCTAGCGATAAACGCGAATCGAATTTATTAGTTATAACATAAGACATAAAATTACTAAAAACGAAATACAATACATTTTAAATTATTAAGCTAAGATAATTAAGATCTAGACAGGTGGCGGAGAAGAGAAGTTCTAATTAAGGGGGTCGAAGTAGAACTACCTACAACTCGAGAAAGTTTGTTGTAGTTACTACATAGGACTCGGAAAGGATTATGGATAGCATAGTTGGTAGAACAAGGTTGAAGAGCTAGCGGAAGAAAGTTTCTAGTTGGTCTAATCAGAACAGCAAAACTAATCTGGCTGAGTAATTCTGAAGAATCAATTTCACCATTGATTAATTTGTGTAAAAAAATTACACCGAGCACTGTTCTACGATCAGACAAAGAAGGAAGATTAATTAGTAAAAGTCTACTACGATAGGAAGGTAAGCGTATGTTAGTATTCCAGTTAAGAGACCTTAGTGCAAAAAGAAGAAATTGTTTTTGTACAGATTCTATTCTATCCTGATGAATCCTGTATATCCAAATACATGATCCATATTCAAGAATAGGCCGTACCAAGACAGTAAAAAGTGTTTTCGTTAAATAGGGATCATTATATTCTTCCGACCAGCGCTTTATGAAGCCCAGGACACTAAAAGCACGATTAGTAATTGACAATACATGCCTATCGAACTTGAGCTTAGGATCCATAAGGATACCCAAATCGGTGACCGACTCAATTCTTTTAAGAGAGTTGCCATTCAGAATGTAAATGTTTTGGAAAGGGAGACGCCTACTGAAGGACATTACGTTACACTTACTAAAGTTAAGGTTTAATAAATTAGCTTGACACCAGATTTGAAAATTACAAGAAGAGAATCAGCAGCCGAAGCCAAGAGTTTAATGCCGTCGGAATACATGAGCACACGAGAGTAACTGATCGCAGATGGAAGATCATTTATGAACAATATAAATAACAAGGGACCAAGATGGCTTCCTTGTGGAACACCCGAAGTTACTTGAACAGATTTGGACAAAGTGTCTTTAAAATAAACATGTTGTGTTCTAGAACACAAGTAATTTGAAATCCAAATAGTAAAGTTATAGGAAAGACCCAAAAGATTGAGCTTATGTATTAATAGGCTGTGATTAACGGAGTCGAAAGCCTTACTGAAATCTGTGTAAATGACGTCAGTTTGCAATTTTCTCTCAAAGCCCTTCAATGCAAATGATGTAAATTCTAACAGGTTAGTGGTAGTGGATCTATATTTCACAAACCCATGCTGGGAGGGTGAAATCATGGATCTACAGAAATGTTGCAGTTGAGAAGTTATTAATTTCTCAAAAGCCTTGGGAATAGCAGACAACTTGGAAATACCCCTATAGTTGCAAACATCGGATTTATTTCCTTTTTTGTGAAGAGGAATAATGTAAGATGATTTCCAAAATTCAGGGAAACAGCATGTTTCAACGGACAATGTAAATAGTTTATACAAGGGCTTTAAAAGGCCGTCTGCACAGTTTTTAAGCACACAGCCAGGGACTCCGTCTGGACCAGGCGAAAAAACAGATTTAGTAGCCTTTAAATTACATAAGAGAGAGCTTTCGGTGATGACTGGTGTAAAATTACTATTGAATGAATTTAAGTGATAAGGATAGGGTGAGTCACAGTTATACTCGTGCTTACTGTAAGTTGTTTTAAAAAAAAATTGGCAAATAAGTCAGCAATAGCCTTATCCGAATTAGCAGATTCTCTTTCAAAGAACATACTGGATGGAAGTGTTGATGATTTACGCTTCGAATTAACGAAGTTATAAAACCGTCTCGGATTCCTTCTGAACTGTTGCCCACAGTCAGTAAGGTATTCCTTATAACGACGGTCATTCAAAACATAGAAATCAGATCTATCAATTAGATATCGCGAGAAATGCAAGGAAGAGCCAGTTTCCCTGAATCTCTTATAACATTTCGACTTTCTATTTTTGAGCAATGTTAACTCACGGGTAAACCAAATAGGCTTGTTAGACCTGGTTGGAACACAGAGCGGAACACAGACATCAATTAAGGAATTTAAGGTATTATAGAAGGTTGTAATTGCACTATCCATATCTCTACACATGAACAGTCGGGACCAGTCAGGTTGGGATAGCAGTACATTTAACTTGTTAAAGTCGGCTTTCCGAAACTGACTAAACCGTTTAGTAGATATACTACTAGTACGGGTCACCCGATCAGGTAAATCAATCAACACTTCCAAAGTCGGGTGATAAGGATCTTCAGGATTTGATAAGGGTTTTATGCGGGAAACAGAAAAACAGGAAGGGTCCAAAACAAAAATCAGATCAAGCATTCTATTTAAAGAGTTTGGAATAGCATTGATTTGAAGCAATGAAATTCCAAACAGCTCGTCAAGAAAATCGTGCCGAGTCGTGGGGGTCAACACGGCAGAGTCGGGACACGAAATCTATGTAGTACCAGCAATATTAAAATCGCCAAGAACTAACAGAAAGTCACGATCTGATAACATAGATGAAACTGCTTTTATAGCAGAAAAGTGTAAGAAATAAAGAGAAGAGTCAGAAGAAGGAGGAATATAGGAGCAGGTTATGAAAACTCTAACGTTATTTAGGCATAACTTAATAGATAGACAACCTATAGATAGCGAATTTATTGAAAAGGATTTCTGAATCTAAAACATCGGGCCTTAACCATGTCTCAGAAAAGGCCACGACATGAAATGAAAAAGAATCATAGGCCGGGACAGGGTTAGACGGCAGTGCAATCGGAGTCCGATTTCTTTTCTTAGCTGTATATTCCTTTATTATTAAATGGTCCGGCCAAAATTCTTTACAACAAATTGTACTAAAATATTTGGCAGAAACACTTATTTTAAATGAAGAGATTTCCCGATGATATGAGAACTTAAATTTCTCCACCGTAATATTAGCTTCAGATTTAGCCTGAATAAAGGCCTTGACATCATCCGATGTGGTATCAGGGGCAAGCCTAGAAACAAATAATTGTTTCTTTGGTGGAACACCTACAAGAGTCTTTTTATCGGACACTGTAATAGCTTCCGCAACAGCTCTGAGCGACTCATTGATTGATTCACCAACTGCAACAGTATTGACTACTAACGAATCAGGAACAACTAAATTGCTTGATTCGCAAACAGCAACAGTATTGACAACTAATGAATCAGGAACAATTACTTCGGGAGTGGGGACAACTTCTGTGGGTAAGATAAAGTTGTCATCACTACTAACAATTATATTTGGAGAAGGGGATGAAAAATTTATTAGAGAAGGTGCGGACGTTGTGGGTATGTGATGAGGGACTGAAAGTTCGTTAGGGCCAATCGACAATCTAAAATTGGCCTTTTTACGCTTTGGAGAATCATTTAAGACTTTTAGGCCTTTAAACTCCTTATCCAAAGCTGCGAAACTATCAGACAGACTTTTAAATCTGCCAAATAGATCCCCAAAGCCTCTTTTAGTGTGTCGCATGAAGCTCATAATGTCTCTTTCGACATCCCTACAAGCTTCACAAGTCCACTTTAAGCCTGATTTAGACTCAATCAGGTCAATAATTCGGCCGTTGAGGCCTGCACATTTTTCATGTGAAACATTTTCACATAGCCAGCAGCAAACAATACCCATCTTAACATTTGTTCGCACCTGGCAATTTGAATTATAACAGACGTACATAGTGGAGGTAATTAGTGTAAGCAATGAATGTAATAAAATGGAATATATAGAAGCTAATAAGCACTGTTGAAATAAAAAGTTAGTTGAAAAATAAAAAGGCAAGCTAGGGTTAATGTGCCGCACTCTCTGCTCCCTTCTCTGACCAGTTCAAGTATACTTCACTTGGCCATTCAATTAAAACTTAAGATAGTTTTTGTAGTGATGAGATCCTTGTGCTATCTTTCTTGAGACTGCACGCGGTCGCGAAGAAGTTTGGGAGGGGTGGATCGGTCTAATCATGTTCCATGTAGGAGAAGAAGATCACAAAGCCCTCGTTTCGCTTTAGGCTAGCTGTGGTGAATTCTTCGTAGCTGAAATTAGGTAGTAAGACAATTTGTGCTTTACAATGGTTTACAAAGGTTTACCTGCAGGATGTTTAGGTTCGTGGGGTCGTGGGAGCATCGCTGAGGTCTCGTCAAGGGTCAATACGACCTGTTTTGACAGACCCACAGCTGCTTCCACTTTAGTGACCTTCTAATTTGCATTCTGAAGGATCGGGTTACGTATTTGCAATAGATGCAGAATCTTCTCGGGCTCCGCTGGCATCTCGGAGATCCAGAGTCTGGTGCGCCGGTTACTGGGAATATAGTTCCAGTCGACTACCTCCAGTTTTACCCCTCCCCGAGAGAATCGACCGCCTTCCTGTAGAGATCCACAGAGCGGGCATCTGGGCATGCGATGGTTTTCACGCGGCCGTAATTCCAAGCTGCGTCCTCACAGGTGAAGCACCTCCACTCTCCTCAAGAAGGGTCAGAAACTTATCCTGGAGCTCCTGGAGCGGAGGACCAGTCCCTCCGGGGAGCCCCATTCTTGGACTCCAATGAGGATCCTGTTTCAGGCCACGTCGACGGAGGATCTGTTGCGGACAACCTTGCTTCGCTTGGCTTGCGAACCGTGACGGTAGCTGGTTGTCTTGCCGGAACCCCCCCAACAACAAGTTTCGGAGTGCTGCGGACTGGCTTGTCTACTAGGGCGGTGCTGACCATACATATACAAACATACATGTAAACATATATAAATATGTGAGTACATATAATGTCTAACGAATTTGTATATGCATGTGAAAACCGATTTATGTTTGATTATAGATAGATTTTGTTTGTTTCAACTTGTTCTAATACAAGTACTATCAATTGTAATATTTGGATACCGATTTAATTAATTTAATCGGGATAAAAGCAGAGGGTATTATTCGGCCTCGCGTGATCTCGTGCATATACTAGCAAGTACGCGCCGATGACTACCAAGGCGTCGTCTGGTAGCCCTCGTGGTGGTGTGTGCTGGTGTTGGTGGACTGGATTTGTACTCAATAGTGGCAGCCTGTACTCCCCTATTGAAGAGAAATCGTGTGCCGAACCTACTGATTCTTTCGCCGCCCGGACGCGTTAGTCACGAACCCAGTCTCTAAACTTTTGCCCCCACTTCCCCGCTATTTAGTGACTAGTGTCCTTGTGTCACTGCGTCTCTTCACCAGGCTTTTCCAGTCAAAATTTAGAAATTTTCTGTTAGCAGACCTGGCCGGACTGGGACATACCCCGGCCTAAGAAACTTCCTTACAGTTCAATAGTTATAATTTATGTACACGTTATCGAAAGATAAGAGGTAACTATATGTTGACCTATGTTAGCTACGCAATTAATCTGGCGAAGTATGGACAAAGTGGTTGAAACGTCTGTTTTTATTTTTCGTACTTTAATGTAAATCTAAGGTGTGTGGGTCGAGTCCCGGAACAGACACTGGCATTTCATTATTTTTATACTCTCTGCAAGAGTATATTGGGTTTGTGCAAAAGTATGTAACAGGCAGAAGGAGGCGTGGCAGACCCCATAAAGTATATATATTCTTGATCAGCATCAATTGCCGCGTCGATATAGCCATGTCCGTCTGTCTGTTTGTCTGTCTGTCCGTCCGTATGAACAAACAGATTTTAGAGATGGTAAGAGCTACAAATTTGAGCTTGGTGTCAATCGATCACATATTTAGTCAGGCAATACAAGAATCTTTTTGTTTTTCGATGCCACGCCCCATTCGCCCACAAAGATCAAAAAACTAGACACACCTCGGAAAAAATCGGTGTTATCGGCGAATGTCTCAGTAACTATGGCACCTAAGATCACCAATTTTGGTATGGAGCGTTCCTAGCGACACCGTAAATGCATTGGCATTTAACATTTTGGACTGCCACTCCCCTTTTTCTCACAATACATAAAAATAATTCTCAACTTTCGTTCCGTTTTTAGGCATTTGTTCATATAGTACACCATTGTAATTGTATAATTCGAGTGGAAGCTAACTATATCAAACTATTCCTGAAAGGTGTATTAAAATCGGACTATAAACAAGAAAACTAGAAGCGTTACAATTGAACGCAATATCACTACTGAGTGCAAGCGAGACAGAAACATGCAAGCGTGATCGAACGTTTTCTCTGCTTGTGTGGCGGCAGCGCCGCTCGCAGACTGGCTGCGCCGAATACACACATACAAACATATATTGTCAAACGTATGTGTATTCTCATGCAAACAGATGTTTGATTTTGCTTAGATTGTTTTTGTTTCAGGGTGTTTTAATGGAAGTACTGCACATTGTAATATCTCGATACCGATTTTAATAATTTAATCGGGATTAAAATGCAGAGAGTATTATACGGTCGGGAGAGCTCGACTGTACTTTTCTTTCTTGTTTCTTATACATATAACAACAAAATATAACATGTAAATGCTGATAATCGGGTTATATTTAATAGTAGAGCTTGGTGCAACTGGTATTGTTGCAGCGCATTCTGGAACCTTCGTCTGAAGTCAGGTTCGAATACTGACAATGGGAATTGTAAATTTACTTTTTTAAATTTCATTCGAAAATCGAAATAAAGAATTTGATTTTTTTAAGTTTCATTTCAAATTTTTAATTTAAATTAAATACAAACTCGTACTACTGTGAGAACGGGGTCTTTTACAGTCGGTTGGCTCGACTGTTGCCTTTCTTGCTTGTTTCTTCAAGTTTTAATGGCTGAGTACATTATGTCGCATATTATGTCGTTTCTCATACAAAATCCGCCACTCATGTGATCTCAATATTTTTCTCCACTCATGAAATAAGGGAACTATAGAAACCGCTTTTTTTTTTTTTTTTTTTTACTAAGTTAGCTATAATACACAAGAATATTAAAGCTAAGTATAAAATAAGAGCGCTAGCGACCAGGCCTTCGGCTCTATGTAGGATTATACCTTATTTGTTAAATTACAATCTTGTAAATATCTGTATATTTTATTTATATTTATTGTTGTGACGTAGGGTAAGATGGATGAGGGTAGTATATTTGGAAAATGGGCTTTTCTGATGCTAACTAATTTTTTGCAGGTGTCCAGTAGGTGTGCGGTAGATAGCTCTAGACCACATAAGTGCCAGTTCGGTTTTGGGTCTCCTGACAATACATGGCTGTGGGTGCAACTGCTGTGTCCTATCCGGAGGCGGCTGAAAATAGTGGTTTTCGCTCGGGATGTGTTGATAGGGAACTTGACTTTCTCCAAGTTTGGGTTGCAGTTCCTGTATCTGTGATGAAAGTTATCCCAGATATCGATTTTTTGCGAGTGGAGTTGTTTGAGAATAACTTTTCGCAGATCTTTTTCCGCTGAGGGGAGTATCATGATTGTGGGATACTTTAACATTGCTTTTGCTGCATTGTCAGCTAACTCATTGCCCCTAATGCCCCTGTGGCTGGGAACCCAAAATATGTTAAGTTTTAGAGGGGTTTTTATTAAACTCTCCCGTATCTGCACGATTGTTGGGTTTGTGTTAGATATATTTTTGACAGATTCTACAGTCGATAGGCTATCGGTACATATAGTAAACTTTCCAGTTCTGCCTTGTGCGTAAACGATGGCTTTCAGAATAGCTTCTGCTTCGGCTGAAAATACAGAGTAGTATTCTGGTAGTGATCCTGCTGATAGAATTTTACCATTGATGTCCACGCATGCGAATGCAGTGAGTTCAGCTGATTTTGTTGCGTCAGTGAATATCCACGTTCGATTATCATAAAATTTCTTGGCTGTTTCATTATAAAATAGTTGGCGGAAGGTTTCCTCGTTTGTGTGATTTTTTGGAAATTCCTGAAGCGCGCAATTAATAGATGATTGTCTAAGAAGCCATGAAGGGGCGCTCGAGATTTTCGGTGTTGGTGGAGTTGCGATATTCCATTCTTTGGAGAGAGCGGCGCATCTGCGTATTGTGGAGAGGTATCGGTAAGTTCTCCGTTGTTTTATAGCCTTCCGTACCACAGTTTGAAGGAGCTGGTTGGGTGAGCATTTTCGGGATAAGCAGGGCTGTTGTTTCTGCAACTCTGTCCTCTATTGTTGGTAAACCCGCTTCTGCTAGGACGCATTTTATTGGAGACGTTGGAAAGGCGTTGATACTGCGACGAACCGCTGTGTGGTAGGCTGGTTTAAACAGGCGGACATGTGACTTTGCGCACCAGCCGAATATTGGCAACGCGTAATCTATTTTTGCCAGTATAAGAGCCCTGGCGACATTTATAAGACTATTTGTATTTATTAAGGAATGTTTGGAGCTAAGATATTTTATAATGTTTAGTTTTTTTTTCAAGGTTATCTCTGAGATACAGACAATGATGTTTAAATGTCATTCTCTTGTCGAAATATAGGCCTAATATCTTAAGAGCCTGGACGCATTCTATAGTAAAGTTATTAAAGCTTAAACTAGAGTTTGTACAACTTTTTTTTTACAAATGTGCAAAATTGTACATTTACTGGGAGATAGAGTTGCACCAGAGCCCAGACCCCAGTTGTATATTTCCTTAAGTATATCTTTTACAATATTGTTAAGTTTTGTTAAGTCCTTGATTTTACTAAAGATTATGGCATCATCTGCGTACATGTTTGATTGAATTTTTTTATGATTAGATACAATTTTGTTGATTTCTTCAAATGCTATAATGAATAGAATAACCGATAATGGCGACCCTTGGGGAATGCCAGTATATAAATTGTGATAGTTTGAAAGTACGTTGTTGATCCTGACTCGAAATGAGCGGCAGGACATAAAAGCCTTCACTATATTGAAGACTTTTGTACCCACCCCCCATTGTTCGAGTTGCTGAAGAACAGTATGGGCTCCCACGCGATCAAATGCCATTTCGAAATCAGTCGCCAAAAGCGTGACATGATTTCTTGAGGAAAGGGCGTCTGACACGAAGTGCTGCAAGTGCAGCAGAGAGTCCATCGTACTGTGTTTGGGTTTGAAGCCTACTTGGTACGAGCTGATCAGTTTATTTTTGGTAGCGTACCATAAGTGTTTACGGGCAATCATTTTTTCAAATGTTTTGGCGATACATGGAAGTAATGAGATGGGTCGGTAGCTAGCAACTTCATCAGATGATTTGTTTGGTTTTGGGGTAGGTACAATGATGGCAGATTTCCACACGTGGGGGTACTGACCAACAGAAAATATATTGTTGTATAGGTTTAAAAGCTCTGCTTTGCCTGTGGCGGGCAGTTGTTTAAGCATCGGATACGAGATTCGGTCGTGACCTGGTGTTTTGCCTTTAGCCTTTGTTAGGGCAGTTTCTAGTTCTAATTCTGTGAAATCGTATTCGAGTTGTTTAGCAGATAGACTAAGTCTACCAGGAGCATGAACATACTCAAGGGATGCTGCCTTTTGTTGTCTGTATTGAATGTTGAAGTTGCAGTCCTCGGAATACTTTGACCAAGTTGTGGCAAATATGTTCGCTATTTCAAAGGGAGCCGTTATTAATGTATTATTAGCTCTGATACACTTAAGCTGGGGAGGGGGGACTCCCACCAGGGATTTAATGTCGCCCCAGATTTTTTTGGAGGAGGATTGGGGAGAAATATTGGATGTGAACGCACCGAGGCTCTCACGTTTGGCTTCTTTGACTGCACGCTATTTATAGGTTTGCCATAATTTTTGTTTTTTATCCCGAAGATCTCACAAATTTTTATTCCACCAAATTATCTTTTTTTTAAATGTGTGGGGTTTGGTCTGTGGAATTGCCTTATTTGCCGCCATCCGAATTGATTTGGTAATTTGGGAGACTTGCAGTTGAATGTCTGCATTTTGTGTGAATGAGGTGTAGGTATTATAGTTTAAACGAAACAATTCCCAGTTGGCTAAATCAATTTTGATTTTTGGGGAGAATTTAGACTTTTCAAAATGAAACTGATTTAGTAATTCAGTTATGACTGGGAAGTGATCGCTGCTGTATAAGTCGGGTAAAACTTCCCAATTGCAGTGTGGATGCAGATTAGAGGAGATAAACGTGAGGTCTATGTGTGTGTAAGTTTTATGTGTGGAAAAATGTGTTGGACTGCCATTATTCAAAAGAGATAGGTTAGTTTTTGAGACGGCTTCGATAATATTATTTCCTCTGGAGGTGGTGCGTGGAGAGCCCCAAGCAAACCCCCAGGCATTGAAATCTCCAGTAAACAAAAGTGGAGCGGAGAAGCTGTTTATTATTGTAAGTATTTCGTTCCCAGAAAAATATTGATCAGGGGGGATATAGCTGTTAAGAATAGTAAATTTTTCGTTAAGTTTTAATTGAATGGCCAAGTGAAGTATACTTGAACTGGTCAGAGAAGGGAGCAGAGAGTGCGGTAGGTGCCTTTTAACAAGAATTCCTATTCCTTGTTTGGCATTAAGGTTGTGTGGTAGGTTAGTGAAGTAACCTATGTATTGTTTGTTGCAGATTATGTTTTTTGAGTTAAAAGGTAAGTTAGTTTCTTGAAGACATATTATATCTGGATTTATTTTATTTATTAGAATCGTTAATTCATCAAAATTATTTATATATCCTTTTAGGTTCCATTGAATAACTTTAATAGTCATAGATAATTGAAGTAATAATTGACATATGTATGTCTTCAGGGAGCATAGTATTTTTTTTTATTTATTTATTATTATTATTGTATCAGTCGGACATTGACTCAGTTGGATCAAGATCAATGGTGTTATTTGGTGTTGAATCAGATAATGACTCAATTGAGCCACAACCGATGGTGTTGTTTTGTGTTAAGTGTGAGTGAGTAGGTGATTTTGGTTTTGTTCGGTTATTGAGTGTTTTTTCTAAGAATTAAGATAGAGAAGGGGACAAATGGGATAAAGAGGGAAGTGATGAGGAGAGAGTAGAAGGAGATTGAGTGTTATTTTGTGGAAGCGAGTCGGGCGACGAAAGGCGATCGTCAGAGCCAACAATATTGCTCTTATCAGTGTGACGGTTTATGTTGTACTTTGCTTTTTGTGCTGTGCTATTTTCGTTTTCTATGTTTGCTGTGACTGCGGCGTAGCTGTCGGGCTTGGATTGTTTGGGCAAGGCAGCTTTGTAATAAAGCTTTGCCTCTCTCATTGTACACTTCTTCGTGGTTTTTATTTTCAGTATTTCTTTTTGTTGTATGAATGCACTACATTTTTTGTCTGAGGCAGCATGGTTCTGTGAGCAATTCACGCATTTTGGAGAGCAGGTACCGGAGTGCGGGGTGAGTCCACAGTTACTACACGTTGGTTCGTTCTTGCAGTGTTTTTGGGTATGGCCGAGTTTTTGGCAAGATTTGCACCGCATGGGATTCGGAACAAATTCGGATACCTTTACAGTGTGCCAGCATATGTCGATTTTCGATGGAAGGTTGTAGAGATCGAAAGTAAGAAGCATAACACCCGACGGTTTTGCTACACCCTCAACTTGCTTGGTGAACTTGTAGATTGCGATAACTTTTTGGGAGGCGAGCTCTTCAAGAATTTCGTTTTCGGACACGTTAATAAGGTAGGGTGCATAAATAGTCCCTTTAACCGAATTAAGTGATTGGTGGAGTTGGCATTCTATTTTGCATATACCTGGGAGTTCCTTTGCGTTGATGAATTTGTTGGCGTCGTCGATTGATCGGACCAGCATTAGTAGATTTTCGTCTTTTAAATTTGTTATTGAGTTAATATTCTTATTGATGTGCTTAAGCGCCTTGTGTACAGCGAAACAAGAATATTCTGAGATTGTTTTATCACTGTCTTTAGCGGAGATTATTTTATATTTTGGGTTAGCAATGTTGTTAGATGGCAGTTTGGGAAAGTCATTTAAAGTTTTTGAAGGTGGTTTTCGTTTTTTTGTTGGGGGTCTGTCGGCCAGAGTGCTGAACCGATTATGTCCCAGGTTTGGGGGCTCCGGGCCACCCATGGTTTTTTTTTTTTTTATCTGCGATCAAGCGCTTGAAACTAATATTTTGAACAAGTAACGGTTGATAGAAAGAGTGTGAGGAGAGAAGAGAACTGATAACAGCACGATTGGTTAGCAACTGGCGTCTGCTCGCGATGAGTGTTAGTCGGGGACTGAGAAACCGCCTTACTTTTACATTAGCATTTAATAATAGTTGCTGTGACTTACCTGCTAAAGATATATAGATGATCCAAAATTGCATTTTTCTGATCGTAACCTCTCTTGCGTGTCCAGTCGCAAACCGAGCGCGCTCGACGCCAGAGTCTTTCTAGCTAAGCAGAAGATGCACCAACGGATATATCTTAAACCGCTTTTAATATTGGAGGTGTGTCTCAGTGCAAGTACCAATTTTTACAACATGATTTGCTCCGCAAGCCATGGTTGAAGATTTAGTGAAGACAGCCCACATTAACCTCGGTAAAACCACAATCGCCTCTAGCAGAGCTATACAAATCTTGCAGTATTGGTTAAGACACGCTTAAATTACAGTGAGTACCTCGAAAGCGTTAGCAAAAATGCTCCAACGATAGCCCAAACCGCATCATGCCAAGCCATGAGTGACAACGACTCAGCTAAAGTAAAGATTTCAGCTTGAAATCTTGTAACGTATTACTGTATGGCAGTACCGCAAGAAATTTTTTATTTTCTTTCTTGACCCCGTACTCCAAACAAGATAAATAAAGTTCGAACACACCGGACAACATAACACTATTCTTTTATTTCTGATCATACTTACTATTAAAATCGGTATCTAGCTTTTACAATAGATACTACTTGCATTAAAACAATTGAAAACCAAAGCAGTCATGCATCCATATATTTATGCACTTATATATGTACTCTATTGGTCAGCACGGCCAGCGTCCGCAGGCAGCGCAGCTTCCACACATGCAGCGTAAACGTTCGTTCATATGATTTTATGTTGCTGTCTCGCTTGCACACACTCAATGACATTGCGCTCAAAAATATAATTTTGTTACTCGTTTTCTGTCTTGACTATAATCCGGATTTGAGTTTCAGATGATTAATCATGAGATTGCTAACCGCATGCGAAACCGCTCGATTACCAATGGAGAATAGTTCATACAGTAGAGGTCAGCGGGGTAATTTTGAAGTCACCGACGTAGTCAGATGTGTTGTGGACGAATTGCGAGAAAAGATGATGAGCTTCAAACAGTTCAGGCGCTTCCAAGTACTCCGCTCCTCAATTACAACAGTCATTTGACGATAAGCATTCCGCCTGCTACGAAGAACGTAAATTCCCGAAACAAGTAGTAGTAGAAAGATATATTTACTAGTATATACTAGTATATTTATTAGTATTAATAGAAAAATATTAATTGGTATTGTCATAGTTTATTAATAGTAATAGCGATAGGAGTTAAGATTAGGCAGACGGCGCCCTTTGTTACGGGAGTGGTCGGGTGCAACTCTGTATGAAAGCTCCGTAGTGAAGCGTAGAGAGAGAGCTTTCGTGGTAGAGCTGTTTATTTATATTTCGGCTATCTCCGCAGAACTTAACAAGAAAGAAAAATACAGTCGAGCACGCCCAACCGTATAATACTCTCTGCATTTTTTTCCCGGTTAAATTATTAAAATCGGTATCATGATATTACAATGTATTGTACTTGCATTAAAACACGTTGAAACAAAAACAATCTAAGCAAAATCAAACATCTGTTTGTATGCGAATACACATACGTTTGACATTATATGTGTTTATACATATACATATGCATGTGTGTATTCGGCCAGCGACTGCCGGCCGCGCTGTCGCCACACAAGCAGCGAAAACGTTTCTGTCTCGCTTGCACTCATTAGTGATATTTCGTTCAATTATCAATGTTGTAACGCTTATAGTTTTCTTGTTTATAGTTAGCCTCCATTCGAATTATACAATTACAATGCTGCACTATATGAACAAATGCCTGTAGGCGGAAAGAGTTATTTTTATGTATTGTGGGAGAAAGGGGCGTGGCAGTCCAAAATTTTAAATGCCAATGCATTTGCGCTGCCGCTAGGAATGCTCCATACCAAAATTCGTGATCCTAGGTGCCATGGTTACTGAGATATTCGCCGAAAACACCGTTTTTTTTCGAGGTGTGTCTAGTTTTTTGCTCATTGTGGGCGAATGGGGCGTGGCATCGAAAAACAAAAAGATTCTTGTATTGCCTGACTAAATATGTGATCGATTGACACCAAGCTCAAACTTGTAGCTCTTACCATCTCTGAAATCTGTTTGTTCATACGGACGGAAAGACAGACAGACGGACAGACGGACATGGCTATATCGACTCGGCTTGTGATGCTGATCAAGAATATATATACTTTATGGGGTCTGCCACGCCTCCTTCTGCCTGTTACATACTTTTGCACAAACCCAATATACTCTTGCAGAGAGTATAAAAATGTTCCTTTAAGGTTCGACCCCTGGTCAGACTGAAATCTGTACGCCCGCTCTAAAACTTCTGTACAATGCATTTTAAATGCGACAAATTATTAAAAAGTGAATTTCGAGGGATTAACGGAGTTTCCATTCTGACTGGCGGAAAAATCGAATGCTTAGTTTTTATACTCTCTGCAAGAGTATATTGGGCTTGTGCAAAAGTATGTAACAGGCCAAAGGAGGCGTGGCAGACCCCATAAAGTATATCTATAATCTTGATCAGCATCACAAGTCGAGTCGATATAGCCATGTCCGTCTGTCCGTATGAACAAACAGATTTCAGAGATGGTAAGAGCTACAAGTTCGAGCTTGGTGTCGATGCCACGCCTCATTCGCCCACAATGAGCAAAAAAGTAGATACACCTCGGAAAAAATAGGTGTTTTCGGCGAATATCTCAGTAACTATGGCACCTAGGATCACCAATTTTGGTATGGAGCGTTCCCAGCAACAGCGTTAATGCATTGGCATTTAAAATGTTGAACTGCCACGCCCCTTTTTCTCACAATACATCAAAATAATTCTTAACTTTCGTTCTGTTTTTAGGCATTTGTTCATACAGTACAGCATTGTAATTATATAATTCGAGTGAAGGTTAACTATATCAAACTGTCCTAAAAAGACGCATTGAAATCGGACTATAAACAAGAAAACTGGAAGCGTTACAATATTGATAATTGAACGCAATATCGAGGTATGAGTGCAAGCGAGACAAAAATATACAAACACATGTGGCGGCAGCGCTGTCCGCGGTCGCTGGCCGTGCCGAATACACACATACATATATGCATCATATATATGACATATATTGTCATTCGTATGTGTATTCGATTACAGACAAACAGATGTATGTGTGATTATGATTAGATTGTTTTTATTTATTTATTTATTTATTAACGCAGACTAAGATCAGTCGCGAGTATTAACCAAAAAATAAGTTTATAAATATAATTAAAATTAATATTAATAATTTTTACAAGGTGAATATATAAAAAGAAAAAAAAATTTTTTAACTGAAAAGGCTTAAGAAAAAATTTAGTAATTTAGATTGATAAATTAATTAATAGTTAATAGTTAATCTGGGGATAAAATGTAATGAAATTGATCCAACATTTGTTGCGAGGATTGGGAAAAACCCAGAAAACCCCAACCAGATCAATAAAAATGTGTGCCAAAACTAACACGAAAGATCTCTGATTTAAAGGGACGAATGGAAGGGATTCCAAACATACTGCCCATGGAAATCAGAGATTTAACGGAGTTGGCTGAAAAGTGATGCTTTAAGTTGGAAAAGAGAGAGAGATGTATCAATTATTGTATAGTATTGATTATAATTAGCGCATAGTACCCGAAAACGATTGTGCAAAGCGTAGTCAGTAGTGCATGTAGGAAGAAATAAAGGGATGTAGTACCTGGGGAGCAGATATCGCCAATTATAAGTTTATGAAGAAAAATAACTCCAAGAACTCTCTTGCGATTAATAAGGGGAGGAAGATCGAGGAGTAAGAGCCTGTTGGTGTAGGGTGGAAGATGAAGGTTAGGGTCCCAATTAAGTCCGCGAAGTGAAAAGAGTAAAAACTGCTTCTGCATCGACTCAATTAAATCTTGAGTATGAGCATGTTGAGGAGACCAGACACATGAACAATATTCAAGAATGGGTCGGACAAGGTATGTATAAAGAAGTTTAGTGACGAAGGGATCATTAAATTCCTTAGACCAGCGTTTAATAAATCCAAGAGTGCCCTTGGCTTTATTAACAATTGTGGAGATATGATGTGTGAAACTTAATTTATTATCAAAGAGAACACCAAGATCTTCAACTTATAGTATGCGTTTTAAGGGTATATTGTCGATATAATAATTGGCTATGTAAGGAGTAACCCTGTTAAAAGTCATAAACAGGCATTTAGAGAAATTGAGGTGCAATTGATTGATTATGCACCAGTTGTGCATTGTGTTTAAATCATCTTGTAATAACGCATGATCCGAAGGGTTCTTATAAGATAATAATAATTTCACATCATCTGCATACATAAGTATGCGACAATGGGATAGCGAACAGGTAAGGTCGTTTATAAAAAGATTAAAGAGTAAAGGTCCTAGGTAACTACCCTCGGGAACTCCAGAAGTAACAAAAACAGATTTAGAGATGGCTGATCTAAGTATAACCCTTTGGGTCCTACCTGATAGATATGAAGATATCCATAGAAGAGTGGAAGGTGGGAAGCCTAAAATACTAAGTTTGTGTAAAAGGACGTTATGATTCACAGAGTCAAATGCTTGGCTAAAGTCAGTATATATGACATCAGTTTGCATTATATTAAGGAATGCCCCATTTATAAAAGATGTAAATTCCAATAGATTGGTCGAGGTGGACCGACTCTTAACGAATCCGTGTTGGGCAGGGGAGATAATCGACTTGCAGAGATGTTCAAAGTCGAAGTAATTATCTTTTCGAAGAGCTTAGGGATTGCGGACAACTTCGCAATTCCCCTGTAGTTGGATATATCCGACTTACATCCTTTTTTATGCAGTGGGATAATGTAAGATTCTTTCCATAAATTAGGAATAACAGAGGATTCTAATGAAAGTTTAAAAAGAATTAGGAGAGGTTTTATTATGGAAAAACAGCACTCCTTGAGCACACAACTTGGAATGCTGTCAGGCCCAGGAGAGAAGGAAGACTTTAGGGTGTTAATTGAGGAAAGCATGCAACTATCAGTAATGTGAGGTAAGAAAACAGAGTTTGTGGATGGGAGATTATAGGGGTAAGAGAAGTTAGTAGGCAAACTAGTTGTGTAAGTTGATTGAAAAAAGGTAGCAAAGAGAACGGAAGCAGCCGAGTCATCGATTACTTTACAGGAATTAAAAAGAAGGAATTGGCTAAGGTACTAGATTTACGTTTAGAATTAACAAATTTAAAGAATTGTTTAGGATCACGCGCAAATTGATTATTGCAGCGAACGAGATAACTTTCATAGCATTGAGAATTGAGAAGGGTAAAGGCCGCTTTTAATTTAGAATAATTTAAAAAGTCTAAGATAGAACCTGTCTGCTTAAACTTTTTAAAATATTTAGATTTTTTGTTTTTAGACCCCGTACTCTAAAAAAGAGTAGAGGGGTCTATTAGATTTGTCAGAAGCGAAATGTGCGTAACAGGCAAAAGGAGGCGTGGCCGGCCCCATAAAGTATATATATTCATGATCAGCATCAACAGCCGAGTTGATATAGCAATGTCCGTCTGTCCGTCTGTCCGTCCGTCCGTCCGTATGAACACCTGGATCTTTTAAACTACAAAAGCAAGAACCACCAAATTTATAATGAAAGTCCGTTATTAACCTACGCAGGTTAAGTTTATTTCAAATTTTTGCCACGCCCCTTAACGCCCCCGCAATGAGCAAAAAACCAGACACACCTCGAAAAAAAAATGTAGTTTTAGGCCAATAACTCAGTAACTATGGCACTTAGGAACACCATTTCTGGTTGCTAGAGTTGCTAGAGACAGCCTTAATGCAATGCCATTCAAAATGGCCTGCCACGCCCCCTTTTCTCATATAAGCTAAAAAACTTTCAAAATTTCAAGCTCAAAATTTGCAGGATTTAGGGCATTTAGTCAAATAGTACAGTGTTGTAAACTCAAACTAATCAAACTATATTCCAAGCGGCATTAAAATCCGTCAATTAACAAATAAGTTAGCACGTTAGAAAGTTTATTTAATTCAGCGCTGCTCGCAGACGCTGCGTCGCTACGACGCTGCCGTGTCGACCAGTGCTAGGCACGAATACATACATATGTGCATACACATTATTTCAAACGAGTGTGTACTTGTATGTATAACATGTAAATGCGAATAAGCGAAAGATGCTTGAAAGTAGCGCGTGGTGCGAATGGTAGAGTTACGGCGTGATGTGAAATCGTTGCCTGAGAGTCGTAGGTTCGAATACTGGCAATGAGAATTACTTATTTAATTTTTTTTTAAATATCAATTCAAAATATACATATAAATTTTAATTTTTAAATTTCGTTATAAAATTTTAATTCAAATTAAATACAAATGCGCATTATTATGGGTGTACGGGGTCTTTTACAGTCGGCTCGATCGACTGTAGCCTTTCTTACTTGTTTAAGTTGGATAGGCTTGGTGAAAACCAAGGTGGTTTACGTGAAACGGACTTTACAACAAAGAACGGAAAGCAGACATCAAAGATTGAGTTTAAAATGTTGTAAAAATACTCCACAGATTTGTTAATATCATACGTGCTGTATAGTATAGACCAGTCGGTAGCAAGAATCAGTTGATTTAGCAAAGAATAATTTCCTTTGCGGAAGCAACGGCGCGACTTGGAAGAGAAAGAAGGAGCTAACTGGGTTAAGTTAGGAATAGTCAAGGCTAGTTCAAGAGTGGGATGAAAATATTCTTCAGGTTCAACTACAGGAGAAGATCTAGTGGCACTGAATGAATCATTTAAAAAGATGAGATCCAGCATTCTGTTAAGACGATTAGATATATGACTGACTTGAAATGTGGGAATGTAATTAAACTTGTCAAAACATGTCCAGGAAACGTTTGGCAAGTTAAAATACCCAGTGTCACAAAGAAATCATGATCACGAATGTGACTAAGTGTTTCTTTAATGAAATTGAAATGTTGCAAATAAATCGACATTTCAGACGATGGAGGAATATAGGAACAAGTTACATAAGGCGCAAATGACAAAAAATTAACCTTAACGGCAACAATTTCAATTTCATCTAGTGGTGAAACATCTATTATTTCAGCATTAAGGCTGGATTTTACTGAAATAAGGACTCCACCACCACGTCGATTAGGACGATCGCGTCTAAATATATTATATTTTGATGACATTATTTCATTATCAGATATGCTAGAATTAAGCCAAGTCTCTGAAAATGCAACAATGTCAGAATCAAAAGAGAAACTATTCTTATGTAATTGTTTTAATTTAGACCCCACACCCCTTACATTCTGATATAGAATGAAAAGTTGGTCAGAGTCTAGTTTTTTGAGACTATTGCTGCGGCCGATTGAGACGGACCACTAGTCGGAAGGGAGATGGGAGTTGAACGAGTTCTAATCTTCTGTTTAAACTCGTGAACAATCATATGAGGAGGCCAAAACTTTGGATCACAAATGGCAGGAAACAATTCAGGGAATACACTAATCTTAAAAGAGGAGATCTCTCTAGGCTCAGCGAAAATAAATTTAGATATACTAACGCTGCCAGGAGTTTTGGTAGCGATATATGCAGCCACAGACTCGATAGTCGTGTCTGCGGAAAGCCTAGATATAAATATCTGCTTGCGTGGAGCCACGACGGTAAGCAGATAAGCAGAGGAGGCTGAACAATTATGGGAGTTGCAACATTTGCAACATTAGGGGTAATGCCAGGTACAACATTGATATTAGGGGGTGAAGGGGCGACTGCGGGGGTGGCAGTAGATCGACAGTTACGTCGATTAGGGGGACTTTTAGAGCTTTTACCCTTAGCCGCAACTCCATTAACAGGCACTGATTTTATAGTAATGGGTGATGGATCGGTTACAGGGGGGACAGACAGTGCCGGGAAAGCAACATTGGCACATGTGGGTTGATCAGGTGTAGGAGATGTTGCAGGAGAAATATAAGAAGGAGGGGGTGAAGAGTTACGGGGAAAGGGAGAAAAGGATAAAAGGGGTGGCCCATTATGCACAGGTGAGGTTAGGAGTGAACCAGGCGGAACAGGCAATGTAAGTTGTTGTTGAGAACACACCTTGTCAGGTGGGGTCTCAAATTTATAATTGCTAAGCAAGTCCGCACTAATATCAAAATCAGTGTTTAGCTTCTTAGCGAGTGAGCGCAACTTAAGGAATTGTTTTTTTCACAGTATTATACATACGTGAAAAATCACATTGCAGCTCAATACAAACTGGACATGACCATCGTAATCCACCACTGCCTACTTTGGCTGAGGATATGAATTTTTCGAATTCACGCCCAGTAAGACCAGCACATTTTATATGCATAATGTTGTCACACAGCCAACAGTGCACATAATTTGGTTGGTCACTGTCACGAGATGGACCATAATTGCAATTGTTTTTGCAGCATGCCATTTCACTCAAAAATAACTCAGCAAATAGAGTGACTACGAGAAAAAAATAAGAGTGCACAAAATACCTTAGATGTAAACAAATAAGCTCGAAAACAGAATTCGCAAGAATGCAAAACAAATGTTAACGAAAAACAGTTAATCAACAAAGACAAGCCGTGGATGCAAGCGCAAGTGAGCGCAATTGTGTGCAAGCGAACAAATACACAAACTTTGTTTAAACATGTTTTCATGCAAGTACTACCCGTTGTAATATCTTTATACCGATTTTAATAATTTAATCGGGATTAAAAAGCAGATAGTATTATACGGTCGGGCGTGCTCGACTGTACTTTTCTCTCTTGCTTTATTTAAAAGATATCATGAAATGGAAGCTTTAGTCATTACTGATCATATAATGTCAATACCACTACTTCTTGGTAGAGAAAATCTAAAAAAAATTAGGTCTTAAGTTGTTAATGAATTAATATGTACTAGAAAATTAAATAAATTCTGAATCATTTAAGAAAAGTGTTGGCTTGGCTTACGAATATTTCTTTACTAAATTATCTACGTATGTGTAACACCATTAGTTTTGAACCTAACCTACTGTCAATGACTTCAACGTCAATGAATCGAATGAGTCCTGTTGAGGCGTAGGTTTAGTTAGTTAGATTGAGAGAGCCCAATTTGAATTTGTAGCCTCAGTAGATTAGAGAAAATAGAAATTGAATTCGTAGCATAAGGAGCTGTAGGTAGACACACATAAATTCTCTTATATTTAATCTAGCTTTATGCGCTCTGCGCAACTATAAGCGCAGCAGCGAGAGTCAGTTCGTTGTTCGCTTTCAACACTGATCGATCGCCCAGACACCATACGCCTTTTCGTACCCGCTGTCTATTGAAGTTTAAGAATAAATTGTAATTAAAAATCGACTTTTAATTTGTTTATTCTTATTAAAAAAATCATTCGCGATTTTTTATTGGCGCTCGAGCAGGGACTTCGGTTACGGTCGTTGGTTTAAATATTTAAATATTTCAAGGCGTGGTTGCCTGTGCATATTTCGTTTATTATTGTTATTGTTGCTGTTGTGTCGCCGCTGGACTTGGTTTTCGAAGGCTGTGCTAGTGCTATTGTCAACAGATGATGATCGAGGAAATGAATGACACCTCTGACGATCGGGTAACAGTGCTCAAACGAGTAAGTGAATAGGATCAGTGCAGATATATGCAATACGATACACATATATACCTACATACGTATGCAGTCGCACATAAAAAAAAATGTATAACCTAAATTGTTTGCACAAGTGACATTGAGTTTCGGCACTGGTTTAATGAATTTTTAGTGAATAATTTGAAGCAATATACACATCAATAAATACATCAAATCATACTTGTGCATTCTCATTTATTTATTCCTAATAATTGTGACATTTGATGTGGCTTATACATACGTACATGTAGAAAGTTTATTAATCAGTAATTCGATGAACAGTTAAATTAGGTATTTTAAAGTTCCAGTGAATAGAAATGAATGATCAACTTCAAAAAATTACGCAGTACGACTCCGGTGACTCCTTCCACAACATACAACCAACTTTCAACTTATGTACTCTGGATCTAAAATCTTCAACAGCCACGCGCAACGACGACTTCTTGTCAACTGCTCTTTTTAGACCCCGTACTCTAAAAAAGAGTAGACTGGTCTATTAGGTTTGTCAGAAGCGAAATGTGCGTAACAGGCAGAAGGAGGCGTGGCCGACCCCATAAAGTATATATATTCTTGATCAGCATCAACAGCCGAGTTGATATAGCGATGTCCATCTGTCCGTCTGTCTGTCCGTCCGTCCATATGAACACCTGGATCTTTTAAACTACAAAAGCTAGAGCCACCAAATTTATAATGAAAGTCCGTTATAAAGTCAGGCAGGTTAAGTTTATTTAAAATTTTTACCACGCCCCTAACCGCCCCCGCAATGAGCAAAAAACCAGACACACCTCGAAAAAAAATGTAGTTTTAGGCCAATAACTATGGCACTTAGGAACACAATTTCTGGTAAACAGGTTGCTAGAGACAGCCTTAATGCAATGCCATTCAAAACTTTGAGCTGCCACGCCCCCTTTTGTCATATGAGCTAAAAAAAACATTTAAACTTCAAGCCAGGATTTAGGGCATTTAGTCAAATAGTACAGTGATTGTAATTATTTATTCCTGCGTTAAAGTCCGTCTATTAACAAGAAAACTACAAAGTTACAAAGTTGATGTAATTTAGCTGCAATTTCGCCGCCTGTGTGACGTCAGCGCTGCTCGTAGACGCTGTGACGTCAGCGGTGCTCGCAGACGCTGCCGTACCGACCAGTGCTAGGCACGCATACATATATATGTGCATACACATCATTTCAAACAAGTGTGTACTTGTATGTATAACATGTAAATGCGAATAAGCGGAACATGCTTGAAAGTGGCGCGAGGTGCGAATGGTAGAGTTGCGGCGCGATGTGAAATCGTTTCCTGAGGGTCGTAGGTTCGAATGCTGGCAATGAGAATTGCTAATTTAATTTTTTAAATATCAATTCAAAATATACATATAAATTTTAATTTTTAAATTTTGTTATAAAATGTTAATTCAAATTAAATACAAATGCGCATTACTTTGGGAGAACGGGGTCTTTTACAGTCGGCTCGATCGACTGTAGCCTTTCTTACTAATTCCTCTTCTCTTTGTCTCCTCCATGTATGGGGCTGCCATCCCTTTGCATTCCTTCCGTTCGTCTCCTCCATGTATGCTGTTGCTATCCCGCTGCATTCCTTCCCTTTGTTACATACATAAATACACATGTTCAAGCAAGCGCCCGCTTAACACATACCTACGTTCTTGTTGGCGTCGGTTTGCAGTTATCTCTCCATATACCTAGTCGAGCGCCAGATACCATACGTACATACGTATATGCAAATGTAACTGCAAGCTTTTCGGTAGTTGCTTGTTGGTTTTTGCCATCTCGATCTCTCTTATACATTGGCATTTGCTTTGCTTAGTCGATTTGGAGTGCTGATTTTTGCATCGTCTAATAACCTTTAATCAGCTGGTGAACTTGGACGCTGTTACATATTATTATACCCTATGCAAGAGTATATTGGGTATGTTGATTAATTGTTTAAGTGCTGTAACAATATTTGGTCAGCACTTAATTATTGTTGATCAGTGGTCAAGTAATTTTTACGCGTACTGGTCTAATTGGCTGACTAACTTTGTCAGTGTTAATTCAGCGGCAACCATTCGGAGTATAAACAGTTCATTAGCCTTTTCGAAAATCTGGTAGTTTCTGATCGCTCGTTATCTAATATTAAAAAGTTCAATCACCTGATATCGTGTCTATCAGATGAGGCTTTGGGAGGCTTATCAGGTCTCTGATGTAAATTAGTTGTTCGACGTTGAGCCAATGAATAAATCATCGGCTCTAGGAATCCGCACGATAATAGATTCTGTGTTTGCAATTTTAGAATCATTGATGTCCATTGGAGATGGGAAAGATTTTGCTAACGCAATCTTGATTCATATTGTAATGTCGAAAATAGATCCTAGCACAAATACAAAATATAAGGAGCAGTTAGATTACAACACGTTGCCGCAATGGTTCGATTGTATTGTAGCGTCGAACAGACGATACCAGCATTTGTCGGCTGAAGAAAGCTCCAAGTCCAGAATGAAACTCAAATCTGAATTAAAGCGTGTACCAACTCTGAGACGCAGATTGAGCCGAGTTGTAAATTGTGTATGACCAACCATTTAAAATTGTTTGCATCCAGGACACAGAGTGTCATCTTGTACTGCGTCAAAGTGCAGAGTGTGTTCTCGGCCCCACAATACTCTTCTGCACAAGTTCTCTGAAGAACAGCAAGCAGCTGTTCATCCTGCCCATGTAAACTTTGTTGCCAGCGAACTTGACGAGGTTATTCTTGCAACAGCTGTTGTCACTGTTCGCGATAGATTTGGCCAAGAGAGGAATGCTAGAGCCCTCTTAGATTCAGGTTCCCAAGTAAATTTCATGATGGAATAATGGGCTAAGTTGCTGAGGCTTCAGCACAATAATTAATGTTTGACAGTGACCTCAGTCGGGCAAGCAAGCTTAAGTTGGGTGGCATTAAGGCGGTGTAAAAAGCTACGAAACAATAACCCTGACTTCTATGTATTGACATGCTCACTGGAGCTGACGATAGTACTACACTAAGAGAAATATGTGCCCAAGAGCCCGAAATTTTGGAATCGGGCGAGTTTTAATTGGCGAAATGGTTTTCGAACCATCCAAATTTAATGGAAGACAGGGAAACTGCCAAAATTTTGAGTTTCAATGATGCCGATTCGATGAAAACGTTTGCATGAGTTGGACACCAAAGTTGGATACGTTTCAATATCATTTGGATGATAGTTTAACCAAGTTAGCTCTGAGCAAGCGAACTATATTGTCAGTTGCTGCACGCATGTTTGACCCACTTGGCTTGTTAAGTCCGATTAGCATCCGGGCAAAAATTCTCCTTCAAGAGCTGTGGCGCATGCAATTGCCATGGGACGAGACAATGCATATGGAATTGCATAGCAGATGTGAAAAATTCAAGGAGACTCTTCTCGAATTGCACCACATCGAAATCCCTAGATACGCTGACGCCAGCTCTGACACAAGCATACAAGTACATGGATTAGCGGTTGCGTCCAGAAAGCATATGGGTGCTGCATATAGGTTCGGGCTAACGACGGTGCCAGTGTCGTCTGCCGATTGCTTACTGCAAAGGCAAAAGTGGCTCCAATAAAAACCAAATCGATTCCCAGACTAGAATTGTGTGCAGCACACCTGTTAGCCCAACTATGGTTCTCCATAAAACACACGTTGAACCACTACTGAATTAAGTGTGTGCATTTCTGGACAGATTCAGAAATCACACTACATTGGATTAACACGTCTCCAGCATGGCCAATCGAGTTGCAGCCATCCAAGAGATGGCCATTGATGTATCTTGGCGATATGTACCTACGTCTTTAAATCCAGCAGATTTAACTTCGAGAAGGTGTACCACTCATGAACTTGTTCAGTCCATTTGGCTAGAAGGCCTATCATTCCTCTGCAGGGAGCAGGAGCATTGGCCTCAGTATCAACATTTTTCCATCCCTGAAGAACTTGAGAAGATAGAGCATAAAAAGTCTGTAATCGTTTGTTTGGCCACCAGCTCTGACTGGTTATCTAAGTTCGTGTCTCGATTTTCATCATGTCGGAAAATTTTTAGAATCATGGGGTATATGTATCGATTTATCAGAAAATCGACCAGAGAGCAACACACTGTCGTGCTTGGGCCCAAGGAGCTAGAGTTCGCATTTAAGAAGCTACTTGAGTTGGTTCAGCGATCGGAGTTCAGCGTGGATTACGATAAGTTAAAAACAGGTCAACAGGTTCAACCGAGTTTTCAATCGCTGACTCCATTCATCCACAAGTCGGAAGAGTTTGAAAGACGGATTTTTGATTCGGGTAGGAGGGAGGCTGTTAAACGCACAGTTAGAATACGATGCTAGATTCGCGATTTTGATGCCCAAGAATTCTCTAGTGGTGGGATTATATTTACGAGAACTGCATCTTAATAATTGTCCTGCGGGGTTTAAGACAATGGTTGCATTGCTTAGGCAGCGCATGTGGCTCGTTAATGCTCGTCGTGAGTGCACGCAGATAGTGCGGAAATGCGTCCACAATTTTAAATGTAAATCCAAACTGATGGAACAAGTAATGGGTCATTTGCCGTCAGATCGCCTTTCCGGCTTCAGAACCCCTTTCAATACTTTTGGGGTGGACTTTTGTGGCCCTATAAATGTTTCGTTGCGAATTAGAGGAAGAGGGCCATTGAAAATGTATGTTGCAGTTTTTGTGTGTTTTGCTTCAAAGGCTGTTAACCTAAAACTGGTGCCTGATTTATCCACTAACGCCTTTATTTGTACATTGAACAGTTTTATCGCGCAGCGTGCCAGTCCGGCTGTTGTGCACGCTCAGACAGCACTTTTGGCAAGCGTGGTCGAAGGACAACTTCCAGAGCCTCCAGCAGCGAGCAAAATGGGCGGAGGAGCGCGACGACGTGGAGATCGGCGATTTGGTCATCATCCACGAGGACAACACTCCGCCCCAAGGTGGCTGGCATGTTGACGCGTTGGTTTAGTTAGTTAGTTTAAGAGAACAATTCTCCTTAAGATTTATCGACCGTCTTAGTGCAGAAAAAAATGGAAATATATAGTATATAGAGGTTTAAAAAATAAAACTGCTAAAAAGAATTTTCCGTAGCCTTTGATAGAAGATTGTCTGGAATATTTGGAAGGAAAACACGTGTTACCCGTTATAGATTTGAAATGTAGGTATTGTGAGATAATGATAGATTGAATATTAAAGAATGTCTTTCGGGCTAAGGAACGGACTAGCTGTATTCCAGATTTTAATATCAAACATACTTTTTGACCTGATTAGAGATCTTGAGGTTGTAGTAAATATGAATGATATCAGTTTTGTACCCCCGCCATAGATCAGCATCATAAATTGTTAGTCAAATTATTAGATCGTAACATAGAGTATAATTTGGAGCTCCAACTTAATGGATATACTTTTCTGCAGAAATGTGTAGACTACTTGGGGTACGATGTTAATGGATATTTAATTTTATCAAACAATTCACATATTAAATCCATTCATATCCAGAGCCGCTTAATACAAAAGCATTATACTCTTACTAAGGCTTATTCTCATATTTCCGTAAATTTGTTCCGAATTTTCCACGCTTAGCGAAACCATTAACTTAATTGCTTAAGCACGAACATTTTTTAATGTACAAAATTGCAAAAGATGCATTTCTAACATTTAGATCCGCCTTTTCTCGTCCGCCAAAAATATCCATACCTAACTTTGGTAATCAAAGTTTTTATCAAGAACATAGACAATTTTTATTAGTTACAGAATGGAACTCAGTAGTACAAACACTAAGTAAACAAGAATAAATATTTTTCTTCGGCTCGCCGAAGATTACATACCCTTGCAGTCAGAATATCGCTTTAATTTGGTTTCAATCAACAATTATTTCTACAGTAGTTATATGATATAGAAGTCCGATTAAGATGAAATTTGTTCAACAGAGAGAATGATTAGAAATGCATATAGTGTGAATTTGATTCAAATCGGTCAATAGACACCGAAAATGTTCATACATTTGCATGCATTTCGACCAATTGTTCCTATGGGAGCTAAATGATATAGACGTCCGATCTGTCCGATTTTTACAAATGATTTGCGTGCAGAGAGAATACAGAACAGTGCCAAGTTTCATTAAGATAGCTTTGAGACTGAGAGACTAGTTCGCATAAAAACAGACGGACAGACAGACGGACATGGCTATATCGACTCGGCTGTTGATGCTGATCAAGAATATATATACTTTATGTGGTCGGAAACGCCTCCTTCAATGCGTTACAAACTTCGTGACAAAAATAAAATATACCCTCTGCAAGGGTATAGAAATTGATAAATCCCCGTATTGGAAATGAAAAGTTCCAATTATTTAATCGCTCATGGACCCAGATCGAATATAGCACATATAAATGAGTTGAGTCGACAAACTGATTTATCTCAGGAAATTACAGAAGAAACTTAAGAACCGTAAGTACATAGTTTTTCAAGAAAATTATGTTCATCCTTAATGGTGGGTAGTGGCTTGGAAATCTCGATGGTTGTTGGTTATATAAAATATAGAGCAGAAGCTGGAGGGGGATTTTATTCTGTTGAAATATAGTTTACATACTCTTATTTAACAGCTTAGTTCTTTAGCGCATTGAATGCTTCCCATTCCGCGCATTTTGAAGAGAGCAAACAATTTCCAATTCAAGCCCTTAAGTATACTCAAATGTGACCAACTCGATGGGAAACAAAACCTTTAAAGTAACTCTCGGTACTTACCCCAACTACATTACTAATCGCTATCGGTCTCGCGGCATTCCCAACCCCTTGAAGGAACTACTTCACTCAAGTCCAGAACAGCAAGCTTAGAGATGTGTGCCATTATCGTTCGGACATAATTTCTATCAGTAATGCGTATGCTAGCACATTAGGACCCTCCGTATGGTCCACGAAGCCCTTTTGCTATTCCCTGCGTGGTAAGGATGAATCACATACAAATACTTCGCCTCCAGTGCGCATCAGTTTGGTACTCCCGAACCATTTCTCAGCGTACAAGTATTCACAGACCCATCTCTTCCAGAATCGATCGCGTAACAGTCGCAGTACACACGCTGGCAGACCGGCCATAATTTTGCAAGTCGTTTGGTGTCGGAGGCTCATCTTGGTCCGTAGATATCGGCAGGTGGTTAAGCGGAGAATTCTCGGCGTTCCCCACTTCAATCAAAATCTCTGGAGTAGATGGTTCTTATGTGGCATCTCCCTTAGTGTGTGGTTCAGTACTCGATCTTTGTTCACATGGATTCGCTAGGTAGTTGAAGAGTCTTCCAACTCTCCTGGATTGCATTTCATCCTGTATTCTCTCTGTCTCGAAAACGCCTATAAGTCGCTTGTCGGCCCCGACGAAGTTTTTACCATAGTCTCTGCACCGTCTGAGTACTGGGCCACGCCGGCAAAAGGAATTTCTCCGCTTCTCTTTGCGTCGTCCACAAAAGACAAGCAGTGGTAAAAAATAATTCAGTTCAGTATGGAAATCCATTGGCCGATGTAACTTGCATGTAGCGCATGCGTACACAATCTTCTGCTGCAATCTACATAGAATCGTCACACACGTTTTGACGCTTCATTCTGACATGAAAGTGTGCCACCATTACCTCTGTCAGTAGATTCCGATGTCAGAGTATATGGGTGCGCATTTCGTTTTAGCACACATAAAATCTACGAGTAGTTCGTTGTCAGTTGTGTCCCTCCCGTAGGCAACATCCGCAAATGCCGATCGACTTGATTTTACGAAAACATGTAGTCGCGTATCCATTATTACTCCTGGGCCATATAAGTATCGAGGACAGTGGTTGGTCCTACTTCACTGCACGTCGCCAAATCTCCTTGAGTAGCAATTTTTTGGTAAGCATAAGGCAGCTGAATTATCCTGCTTCATTAACTTGCAGGGTGACTACGGTAGTTGGTGCTTATGCAGAATTGCCACCAAACCAATTGATGTTCAGTTGTCGTCGTTTCCCTTCCAAGTTCAATTCAGTTTGAAGATCGACGTCCATCATTGACACAGAGGAGCCTTCTTTGTAGAATAGACACAACTCGATCAACAAGATCATTAAGTCAAGTCACAAAACAAGTTTTCAAAGCGAGGCACTGGGTACGATGACAAGACGGAGTGGAAAGCTACTGTCTAGTGATAATACTATACGTCAAGAATGCTTTCAATTCTGTCAAAAGAAGTTGCAAAATTGGAACACTAAGGGACTTTGGCATTGCCCAGTTTTTTAGCGACTTCTTCTAAAGGTGACACCGCAGATGGCAGAGTCAATTAAAATGTCAAAGACTGATTTCTACAAGTCTCTTAAGTAGCACCGACATTGTGGAATATAAGATGATAAGATTTACTGAGGATGGACCGACTGACTGTTAAAAGAATGTAAAGAATAAGCTCCAGGACATTTTCCTAAGCATAATAGAGGAGAGAGGAATTGCTTAACCAACCTGCGAGAACGCAGGGTAGCATCAGAGCCGTGTGAAAGCCATTGCTGAATAAGGTTAACTTCGCGGGCTGTTCCTATAAATATTTATTATCTATTTCCTTGTTGTCAGGCCAGCCAGCCGTCAACCCCTTTTAGCAAGGACTAAAAAGAGGGATATAAGGAGCTTTAAAACCCTTAAATCAACAGACCTTTACTTGTTATCGCGCTATCATTTGGCAACAGCAGATCTGTAGCGGTATTCTCTGAGCTGGTCTTGTTCGTAAATCCTGGGTTCAACCCTAGCGGTAATGACTAGAGAGACTTCTAAGCTGGAACCTTGAAAACAGAATTCCAAGAACGTGCTTCTCGCATGCACAAAACGAATGTCGCAATGGTAGATTCACATAACATTGCCTCCTCTATAAGAAAATCCCTCTTTCTAAAGATATTCACTCAAGCAACCTTCTTTGATCGTCAGGAAGGGACTAATCCATCTACTTCTGCGCGGAAAACTCTAAAGCTGATTAATAAAGCTAAGTATCTTGGCATATTCCTCGATTGGAAGCAAAGCTGGAAATCGCATGTAGAAGATAGAGTACGGAAAGCCTTTGTTTCTTCACATTCAGGAAGACGACTAACTAAAAATGGCTGTAGAGGCTGTAGACCCTTCGTATCATAGCTATATGCCGCTTTCGTTCGTCCCATTGGCATGTATGGAGTCTAAAACCGGCCCAAAAAATAAAAATACTCATAAAAAGGCCTAAACAAAATATCCAAAATGATGCTGTTGCACTGTGGTCGGGTTTTTTTGACGCGAGCGGCCAAAAATATTTTTAGAGGAGATAAAAATCTAAAACTTTTTCCAAAATTCAATAAAAATATAATAAATAAAAAATTCAAAAAAATAGTTCATGTTTAAACCCCTCCCAAAGTTACACCCCCTACTCTAGCTCACCGTATGGAGGCAACAGGCGAAAATAATTTTAGTTGAGGTATGGATTGGTCATTAATGCTGCATTATTGTGTTGAATCAAAATGTACATTTTTAAACAAAGTGGGAGTGGTTGAACCATTGAAAGCCTTTATAAAAAAAACTTTTAAAAATAATAAAACATAAAAGGAAATGAATTCAACAAGAAAGGAAAATACTCTCGAGCACGCGCGCATGTTTAAATCTCTCTGCATTTTTCCCGATTAAATTATTAAAATCGGTATAAAGATATTACAGTGGGTAGTATTTGCATTAAAACACATTGAAACAAAAACAATCTAATCCTAACTACACATACATCTGTTTGTATGTCTGCGAATAAACATTTGTTTCACAATATATGATGCATATATGTATGTGTGTATTCGGCGTGGCCAGCGACTTCAGGCAGCGCTGCCGACCAGTGTTGCCAAATCAGCTTTTTTTCCCGTCAAATCTGGCTTTTTCGAAAGTCGAATTGCGGGAAAAATTCCAAAACAGCGGGCAGCTGGAAATCTGGCTTTTTTTTTTAAATATAAATAGCTTTTTCCCGCTTTTTTGTCTACTGAACAATCTATCATTTTTTTCGGTTTATCCAGTGTTGAGTTGTTCATTGTGGTGGAATAAAAACGAAATATTTTAGTACTGATGATGAATGAAATCAATAAAAACTTTATTTTAATATGGCAGCGCAGGTTGAGAAGTGTCTAAAGGCCCAATTAGTAAGCGATATGTTCGACAACACCAATCGCATGTATATGATATTCATGAAACCAGTACTTGGCGAAATGCAAAAAGTCAACAAATGTTTTCAAAGTAATTCAACTGACGTCACAGACTTACTAAACTATCTTATTTTGGCCATTAATTCCCTAAATGACAAAATAATTCCTGGAGACACCAATACAAATATTTTCGAAATCGATGACTTCGAAGAATATATATTCAAAGATTTATATCAGAGCTATGAATTTGAAAAAGAAATAAACCTAATTCTAGACGACTACGTCTTGCCAAAAAAGTATTTACACATAATAGGATCAATGAAAACTTACGACGCGAACATAAATGTCTGTGAAATTGAAGATATAATAAATACTTTATAAAAACAAACCCTTAAAAAATGACCTAAAACATCAGCTTTTTCTAGCTTTTTTCTCCAAAATTTTAAATTTTGTTCATGAATCTTCCCATTAAAAACAGCTTTTTTTGCTCAACAAAAGTTGGCAACACTGCTGCGGACACAAGCAGCGAAAACGTTTAAACTTATATGTTTCTGTCTCGCTTGCACTCATACGTTGATATTGCGTTCAATTATTAATATTGTAACGCTTCTAGTTTTCTTGTTTATAGTTCGATTTCAATGCGTCTTTTTAAGATAGTTAGCTTACACTCGAATTATACAATTACAATGGTGTACTATATGAACAAATGGCTAAAAACGAAACGAAAGTTGAGAATTATTTGTATGTATTGTGTGAAAAAGGGGCTTGGCAGTTCACAATTTTAAATGCCAATGCATTTACGCTATCTATAGGAACCTCCATACGAGAAATGGTGATCCTAGATGTCTTGGTTATTGAAATATTCGCTGAAACACCGATTTCTCCCGAGGTGTGTCTAGTTTTTTGCTCATTGTGGGCGAATGGGGCGTGGCATCGGAAAAGAAGATTCTAGTACTGAATAAATATGTGATCAATTGAGACCAAGCTCGAACTTGTAGCTCTTACCATCTCTGAAATCTGTTTGTTCATACGGACAGACAGACGGACGGACATGGCAATATCCACTCGGCTTGTGACGCTGATCAAGAATATATATACTTTATGGGGTCTGTCATGCCTCCTTCTGCCTGTTACATACTTTTACACAAACCCAATATACTCTTGCAGAGAGTATAAAAATAAACAGAAGGTTTGGTATCAGTTCATTTTTTCTATTAGAGTGCGTCTATGTTTATGTCCCTAAGTGTACGCACGATAGCGATGTGCGTGCTTCTGGCAGCTGATCAAGCCAAGGCCACGGGTTAGTTGGTTTTGTTGTTGTCTTGCTTTTGCCTTTTCTTTTAATTTACAGATAACGGTTAATAATAAACTGCAAGGTGTTTATGCATTTTGAGTATAAAAACACATGTTCATCAAACAAAAAGAAAAGATCTATGTAAAGCGTGTATGTAGATCAAAGATCCATACAAGGGGGTAATTTATAGAAATTAATAAGGGTTACATTATTAGAATATATACATGAACATTCAAATATAGTTATATTTATATACATAGTAATATTTTAATATTCTGGTACATATTAATGTTTACTTTTATACGTTACGTTAATATTTGGGCATGCGAATTTGTTGTTTTAATTAAACATTTTTAAAAGCAAAACTAACACTTTTTAGCACTATGTACATATATATTTATGTAAATATGTACATATGTAACAAAATCACTTACGTGAGTACTCCCGCTGGAAAGCTTTCCATCGTTGTGGGGAATATGTGTATGTATGTATGTATGTGTTTAAAGGTTTGTTAAAACTACATATTACATATTTATATGTACATATGTGTGCGAGCAATGTGCTATTATTAAATATTTTTATTTTTGTTGTTCTTTCTATTTTTGTTTTTGGTTTTTTGTTTAAATAGTTGCAACTGCCAAAGCCCAGGTTATAGTTTTGGCGTTGGCAACAACAACAACAAGGGCTTTAATACTCGGCTTTTAGATCAGCAGCACTAACACATTCTGCCAAATTTCTTTTGCTTGGAGAATGTAACTACCCACTTGAATATTATGTCAGCACTAGACAAAATCTGTGCGGTTGCAGTGCTGACATTGTCAGATTTTGGGACTTACTCGCTTGGTCAAGGGGAATTTCTGAGTAAGAATTTAACGTTTTCCTTTGTGAATTACCCGCTGCTCATGTCCACTTGCCAGTCTCGCTTTTAATAGACTATTGGTTTTGCTGCTTGGAATTATTTTGGTGCGAAGAAAAATATACTGGCTGACATGAGGCGACAAAATCACATATCCTATTGACATTTTTATATACTTGGCTGTAAGAATTTTCGCTGCTTAGAATTTTTTTACTCTACGTGCGAAAAACCCACTGACTGTTAACATCTAATCTCACAAATATCTATAACATTTGAACAGTCATGGGTATAAGAAGAGAATTTCCTATGTCATATTATTAATGGAATGATTAAAGATATGTTTATATTTTTACTAATAATATGTTTGCACATATTGAAGTTTTTTAATAGATTTAATATTGTAAGTTACAAAAAAACAAGTTAACGAACAACCCTCGCGTTAAGTTTGGAACAACCCACGCAGTCAGAACATCGACGTATCTGATTTCGGGTGCAATGCCCAAATGCAATGTCTGCAAAATATGGTATTGCGGCCACTGGCAGCTTTCGTTATATGTCGCAATCGCGGACATTGTAACGCTAACGTAAACATGCTGACATAGCTCCGCGCGGTCAAGAGCCCATGGCGTGATCTTTATGTACTTATTATGTATTTAGGTTTAGATTCATATTTCCCTTTTAGGTACTTAGCTTTAGTCTTTTATTCATTTCATTTGTCACAATCAGTTCTGTTCCAATAACGTAAGCTAACGCACGAATAAACATTGCTCCGGCAACTAGCCGTATATCTTGACTTATTAATTAATATATTGCTGAGCCACAAGGCCAGTGATCTGATACTTAACCGTATCCCAACCTAATCTACATTATTACCTACGCATCTGGACCTGGCCGACGGCATCCCCTCACGAGGACCACTGGACAGGACGGACCTAAATAACTGGCGCCCAACGGGAATAATTTCTAAGCACCCACACAGAACATGTAAGTGACTGTTCAGTGACAATATAAACAAATTGAAAGTTTTAACAAAGTAAAATAAAGTGGCAGCGGTAATATAAGCGCAAAGTTACGTAATAAACAAATCTGTTAAATTATTTCGAACCAAAGTGTCTTAACAAACTGCTGCGGGAACCGCTCTTTGTAAATCATTTCACAAATAACCCTATAAAATATAAACTGTGTGCGGGTTTATTGTCGTATTCT
This sequence comes from Drosophila dunni, assembly GCA_018152125.1. Taxonomy (NCBI): domain Eukaryota; kingdom Metazoa; phylum Arthropoda; class Insecta; order Diptera; family Drosophilidae; genus Drosophila; species Drosophila dunni. The sequence continues at coordinate 62,000 of JAECXC010002239.1, read as the reverse complement.
CTCTTATTGTTTGATTTGCGCCAACTGCTGATGAGTTGGACTTATAGGAATATTAAAGTTGAATTCGATAGTGACGAAGAAAATAGTTTAGGCTTTGCACCCCATACATCAAACCAAACAGAAATGGACGCAGAATCCGTTAAAGCTTTCATAGATAACGCCGTCAGCAGCGCACTGGCACGCGAACAACAAATTAGAAATGAAATGAATGCCGAAATTCAAGCATTGCGAAATCAAGTGAGCTCACTTAGAATAGAAACACCTCAGGTTCAAGTGTATGAAAGTGTAACGATCGATCCCAGCATTAAATGCGAGATTAGATTAGACGTTGCCAAATCGATACCGAATTTTAGTGGCGACCAAGAAGAATATGTGTCTTGGAGACAAGCAGCCGTAGAGGCATATCAAGTTTTTAAACGATACAATGGAAGCGAAACCCACTACCAAGCTGTGGCTATATTGAAAAACAAAGTGTGTGGCGCAGCACGCTCAGTGCTCACATCCCATAATACTGTGCTCAACTTCGATGCAATCATTGCTAGACTTGATTGCACATACGCGGATAAAACATCCCTGCGTGTTCTCAGACAGCGATTAGAATTGGTTAGACAAGGTGACCTAGACCTAATGCAATATTATGACGAAGTCGAAAAAAAACTCACCCTCGTCACAAATAAAATTGTCATGACACATGATGAACAAGCAGCAGCTATTCTCAATGCAGAAATTAGGAATGATGCCCTGCACGCTTTCATGGCAGGCCTTAGGAGGCCTCTCAAAGTATTGGTTATACCGGCACAGCCTAAGGATTTGTCATCCGCTTTAGCGTTGGCTCGCGAGGCTGAAAACAGCATAGAAAGAAGCATGTTTGCCGCAACCTATGCCAGAGCAATCGAAGATAGGAACCACTCTAGGGAACCTAGTAAGCCAGAAAACAATTCTATGCCAAGACATGGAAAAAATTTCGAGAAAAATCCTCCTCAAAGTTTAGACAACCAACCAATTGGGGTAAACCTCTGAGTAACCCCACATTCGGCGAAGCCCAAAAGAGACAGAACACGTCAGAACGTGTATCAGGGCAAAGACGCCAAAAGATCAACAATGTAACTCAACAAAACGATAGCCAAGAAGATCAAGATCAAAGTTCTAGACGAAAACGGCAACAGAAACAAGCGACTCGTCATCGATTTCCGAAAGTTAAACGAGCGAACCATTGCCGATAGGTACCCAATGCCAAGCATCCCAATGATTCTAGCGAATCTTGGAAAAGCGAAATTTTTCACAACACTAGATTTGAAATCTGGATACCACCAGATTTATCTAAATGAACGAGATCGCGAAAAAACAGCATTTTCCGTAAATGGCGGAAAATACGAATTCTGCCGGCTACCCTTTGGATTGAAAAATGCGGGAAGCATCTTTCAAAGGGCAATCGATGATGTTTTAAGAGAACAAATCGGGAAAATATGCTACGTCTATGTTGATGACGTGATAATATTTTCTGAAAACGAAACCGACCATGTCAAACATATTGACACAGTTCTACAACGACTTTACGACGCCAACATGAGGGTCTCAAAAGAGAAAACTAAATTCTTTAAAGAGAGCGTTGAATATTTGGGTTTCATCGTCTCAAGCAATGGAGCAAAAACTGATCCCGAAAAACTCAAAGCGATTCAAGAATTCGCTGAACCAAAAAATCTCTTCGCATTAAGATCATTTTTGGGTCTTGCTAGTTACTACAGGGTATTTGTTAAAGACTTTGCGTCAATTGCGAGACCCTTAACTAACATGCTTAAGGGCGAAAACGGCATGGTAAGCAAACACATGTCCAAAAAGGTTCCAATAGACTTTGACGATACACAACGCGACGCCTTTGACCGCTTAAGAAATATTTTGGCGTCAGAAGACGTTATACTCATGTACCCGGACTTTAAAAAGCCTTTTGATCTAACGACCGACGCTTCTGCTAATGGTATCGGTGCAGTACTGTCTCAAGGGGGAAGGCCAATCACAATGATATCTCGAGCATTAAAGCAGAGTGAATCTCATTATGCTACCAATGAAAGAGAATTATTGGCCATCGTATGGGCTCTCGGAAAACTACAGAATTACCTGTATGGCACCAGAGAACTTCACATTTTCACTGACCATCAGCCGCTCACCTTTTCAGTGTCAGAAAAAAACACTAACGCAAAGATAAAAAGATGGAAAGCATACATTGAAGAGCATAACGCACAGATTCACTACAAGCCTGGGAAAGAAAATTTCGTGGCAGATGCCCTGTCCCGGCAAAACGTTAATGCCTTACAAGATGAAACACAATCATGTGCTGCTACCATCCATAGTGAGCTATCCTTGACCTACACAATCAATACAACAGACAAGCCCGTTAACCTATTTAGGAATCAAATTATCCTAGAAGGAGCACGCTATAACTTGCATCGTAGACTTATCTTATTCGGCAATAAAACCCGCCATGTGATACAATTCACAGACAAAAAGACCTCCTCAAATCTCTAAAACTTGCAGTAAACAGTGATGTTGTAAACGCATTTTATTGTGATCTCCCGACCTTGGCTGTATTTCAACACGAACTTGTATCATTCTTCCCGACAACAAAAATATTGTAGCCGATATTACCAACAAAAGTGACCAAATAGAAATAGTTAATAATGAACATAATCGCGCACATAGAGCAGCGCAGGAAAACATGAAACAAATTCTTCGCGAGTACTATTTCCCAAAAATGGCCAAATTAGTTAATGAAATTGTCTCAAATTGCAAGGTATGCACTACCGCCAAGTATGACCGTCACCCAAAAAAACAAGAACTTGGGGAAACGCCCATACCATCCTATACTGGCGAAATGCTGCACATAGATATCTTCTCTACCGATCAGAAACTATTCTTGACATGTGTTGATAAATTCTCCAAATTCGCTATTGTACAACCTATATTATCCAGAGCAATAACAGATATTATTAACCCCATGTTACAATTAGTTAACATTTTCTCAAAAATAAAGACAATCTATTGCGACAACGAGGCATCGTTTAACTCAGAGACGGTTACCTCGCTACTAAAAAATCAATTCAACATAGACATAGTTAATACCCCCCCATTACATAGCTGTTCAAACGGACAGGTGGAGCGCTTCCATAGCACTCTGTTAGAAATAGCCAGATGCATTAAAATTGACAAAAAATTAAATAACACAACACAGATAATAATAAGAGCCGCTATAGAGTATAATAGAACAATCCATTCAGTTACAGAACAGAAACCATTAGACGTCATTCACTCACAAAATACCGAACTACAACAAAATATCAAAGACAGGATAATCAAAGCTTAGCAAGATCAACTCATCAGATGTAACACGAATAGGCAAAATAGGGTATTCGATGTAGGTGAAAAAGTGTTCATAAAAAATAACAAAAGGATAGGAAACAAGCTGACCCCATTATGTTCTGAGGGACACATACAAGCAGACCTGGGAACGTCTGTACTTATTAAGGGGAGGGTTGTCCATAAGGACAACCTAAAATAGACTAAACAATTTCGGTTCCACACAGTTAATATAATTTCGCTTCACATTTCCTACAGGTTGATCATCATAATACTGTCAATTCTAACCGCAGCGGGGGCGCGCATCACCGACTTCTCAAATGCGAAATACATTCCTGTGCTAGACGGTAATGTTTTACTATGGGAGCAAAGTAAATTCATAAGACACTCGACTAACTTAACAGAATTCTCAGCCATCATAGACGATACCATGAAATTATACAAACTATTTCCCCTCTCGCACATGCGAAATCTTTTAGAAGTAGATGTAGAACATGTCCAAAACTTATTGTCCACTTTAACGAAGAAGTTTAGATTTCCTAGGCACAGCACTAAATGTAATAGCCGGAACGCCTGACGCGTCTGACCTGGAAAAAATTCGAAATTCAGAAACACAGCTCATAGAATCAAACAATAGGCAGATTGTGATCAACACAGAAACTCAGAAACAAATAAACTCGCTCACAGAAACAGTTAATAAAATAATCAAAGCAAAAAATTCCGAAATGATTGACACTCCCCATTTGTATGAAACACTTTTGGCAAGAAATAAAATGCTTATCACTGAAATCCAAAATCTTATGCTTACAATTACGCTTGCCAAATCAAATATAATAAATCCAACGATTTTTGATCATAAAGACTTAAAATCTATTTTCACTGAACAGCTCACAGAGGTCTCCATAGTCAGTTTAATGACAGTATCAAAAATTAAAATATTTCAATCTGACAGCACCCTTCATATAATTATAGAATACCCTAATATAAGACTTGTTTGTAAAAAGGTCATGATCTTTCCGGTGGCACATCACAACACCGTGCTACAAATACACGATAAAATAGTAGCTGAATGCAAGGACGGAGTAAAAGCTGTTACCGATTGCGCTACAACTAACCACGCTACATTTTGCAAGCTAGCCACGCACGACACATGCGCCCGCGGACTACACTCAGGCGAATCAGCCATATGCCGTACGCAGCCCAGTCACCTGGAACCTGTTACAAGGATTGACGAAGGGATAATCATCATCAACCAGGCTGCGAGCATTAGTATAGATGAAGGCCCCACGACATACATCAGGGGAACCAATCTCATAACGTTTGAACGCAACGCCATAATAAACGACACCACGTATCTCAACCACAACAAAACTGTCGACATGGTTCCTGGTATACCAACTTCACCTTTACTGAACATCGCGGGACACGATCACGTGTTAAGCCTACCTCTACTTCAACGAATGAACGAACACAACCTACACGCCATTCGGGAGCTAAGCGACGACGTATCATCCAACGGATCCCCCAAGCTTTGGTTCGCCATCGGAGTAGCTCTCAGTTTCTTGTTCTCCAGCGTAATCGTAATTGGACTATGTTGGTACCGCAAGAACACCTTGATTAAGTTGCAGAGATTTACCCAGGAGTTTCATATCACCGAGGACGGCAATGAACTTAAGGGGGGAATAGTTAACAAACAAGTTAACGAACAATCCTCGCGTTAAGTATATCTTGACTTATTAATTAATATATTGCTGAGCCACAAGGCCAGTGATCTGATACTTAACCGTATCCCAACCTAATCTACATTATTACCTACGCATCTGGACCTGGCCGACGGCATCCCCTCACGAGGACCACTGGACAGGACGGACCTAAATAACTTGTATACAGTCGATAATAACAATAAATAATATTTTTTTATATGTATTGAAAATACAATTAAAGCTATTATCCAAATTTATGTTCTTGGGGAACTGTAATAAAATATTTGGGTGGTTGAGCATTTTCAAATTAGTTTAAAAAAACAATTAATATTATATTAACAATTGTTGTATGGAATTTTTACAAGTCCATGATAACAATTGCCGATAAGTACTTCAGATTGACTATCGAAAATCGGTAACACTAATTATAAACTTTTGCTGTTGCCAAACAATTTAATATTATGTTACGACTCGGCTTGTCATTCCTGGGGCTACCACGGCTAGCTCATTCGCCTCAGGTCGGGGTTGTTAACCAGAGCCCACCGAGCGTACAATCCACAATCATCGATTGTAGAACCTCTACATCGCTACTACTACACTCTACGAAACAATACCAACACTACCCAACTATCGGCCATCTCTATCGGCGGCCCCGATGTTTTTGCCGCAACGCACCCACCCTACCTGTGGCGGCAACATTCAAATTGTTCCGTTGCGCCACCCATAATCAAAATTCTACGCCAGCTCGCTTAATCCATGCTACGCAATCCCCCCTCCCATCAACAAACTACTCACACATATTCGTGTCACTACAAATCAAATTATACATACTTATTTATATTCGATTTTCTACACATACTTATAGATATTCTTCCCCTTTTGGACGCACAAAAAAAAAACAAACTACTAGACTTAACAAAAACACCCTCCCAAAACTACACATCCAACATTCACCAACCGCACAACAAAAATTCTTTTTTTGATCCAGTCACGCAACTGCTCGTGCCGATCTCCAAAAAGCAACTCCCGCGTTGACTCTCAGGCCACCTGTTGCTAAGCAAAATTCAAAATTGCAATCCTCCAATTCCCTCTTCCATGCAACGGTTCCCTAGCGTCAACGACCGCCCCCGCTCAGCCACTATGCTCTCTCTCTCTCTCTCTTCATTCTTTCTACTCTTATAACCTACTTCTTATAACCTAACTCTTATACTAATACCCCCCCCGTCCCGCCGAGTATGGTGGTGGCTCCAGCTGAGCAGTGTGCGATGAATTCTCAACACTTATCGATATTCCGATTCTGCTCAGCCCCAGATGCAACAATTATTTGATGCATTTTTAAAATTATTTATCGTTTAAATATGTAGTTTTAAATAAAATAAATGCATTATATAAATTTTAATAAGTGAAACCATCGCTGTCATCGATAAATTCTCAGGGCTGCTATTGCGTGTATCGGCTGTTCGATACATTTTCATTGAGTTCGCCGCGTTTGTTCTATCAATATGCCGGGAGTGATAAACAGATTGTAAACAACGTGAAAAGGTGAGTCTTATTTAAATAATTTAACATTAAAAGTGCTTCAATTACTTCTGTCTTTAGTACTGATATGAAAAATGCAAATTTTCTAAATATTAATGTATATTTTAAATGTTTCAAACAGCTGTGCCACGGGTGTTGAAATTCAAGCTTGCCAATTGCGCCGCTAAAGTGTGACTGGAAAATAACACAACTTTGCCGAATTTTCTCCCGATAAAAATGTACGTATAAGTAACAAAAGTTCAAATCTTTGTTTCAGATGTTTTCTTCAGGCAGCAAAGAGAGCGAGGCCAGGTGCATAAGTCTATTTATAGGGCATAATTCCAGGGAAAGCTCGGATTGGTGGATCTGAAGGTATTAACGAAGCTAATGTTGCTAGAGAGACAAATATTAACATAGTTGGTCGACATGCATAGCATGGTGATTGCTACGCTAATATCGTAAGCACAACTTTTATCGCATGCTATCATTGATCGCAACGTTGTGCGATAACAGAACCATTTGAATATCGTTTTATGCGAAGAAGGCAACCATTACACATTATTTAATAGCGGTACATGTATTTCATATTTGAGTGATTGCAGTTTTAATATTAGTTGATCGTTGTTATAATCGATTATGCAATTTAGTTTCTTAATGAAGTCAAGTCCCAGAATTCCGTCACATGGTATGGGAAATTCATTATTTAGCTAGTCCAATTGATTTTATTGTTCCCCTGACCAATTCCGGTAATATTTGTTTTAAAATTTTGATTATTTCTGAACATAATTTATTGTTTTTTAGAATTGAGGTATTAGCTCCAGTATCTACTAGTAATGTTAAAGATTTATTATTTTTTTTGATTGCGTATTTTTACTATACTGCTTAGACTTAGGTTTAAATTGAAGACTTTTAAGCTTGATTGCTTAAGGGGGTTTGTGTGTTTTCCTAGTTACTTTGTGAAACTCGTACTTGATTGTTATTAGGCTTTCCTCTATTCGAGCTGCTTCTTCTCATGCCACCTCTAGAGTTTGTATTGTTATCGTTACCATTATTGTTGTACCTTCGGCCGCCTCTGCTATGAATAGGACCCATATACCTACCCCGACCGCGATTTCTACCGCGCTGTGAGTAGCTTTGGTAATACATAACAAAGTTGCTTTCTTTAGCTATTTCATTAGAGGTTTCTATGTAGGCTGTCCATATAGTCCATATTGTTGAATTGACGAAAACGCATAACTGCTTTAGCATCTTTATTTATCCTTATCTTTTTCAGACTTTTTTTTTTTTTTTTTTTTTTTTTTTTTTTTTTTTTTTTTTTTTTTTTTTTTTTTTTTTTTTTTTTTTTTTTATTTAAAATAAATTTTATTTTTTTTTTTTTTTTTTTTTTTTTTTTTTTTTTTTTTTTTTTTTTTTTTTTTTTTTTTTTTTTTAAAATATTTTTTTTTTTTTTTTTTTTTTTTTTTTTTTTTTTTTTTTTTTAATTTTTTTTTTTTTTTAAATATTTTTTTAAAATTTTTTATTTTTTTTTTTTTTTTTTTTTTATAATTTTTTTTTTTTTTTTTTTTTTTTTTTTTTTATTTTTTTTTTTTTAAAAATATATTTTTTTTTTTATTTTTTTTTTTTTTTTAAAAATTTTTTTTTTTTTTTTTTATTTTTTTTTTTTTTTTTTTTTTTTTTTTTTTTTTTTTTGTGGTGTTTTCTTTTTTTTTTTTGTCTATTAACCCCTTTTTATGTTTTTTAATTGGGATATATAGTGACATATTCATTCTGATTATGTCTACATTATACAGAATTCCATATCCCCAATTATAAACATTCCCAAGCTTCACTTGAGAATAAATTCAACAATTGTAAACAAATAGCCGTCTAGCCGGCGCATCTCCCCCAATCGATCAGCATCGATTGCAAATCACATAATCAGCATATTTTTGGTTTCCAGCTTAAGCTGAGATAACGCGCAACGCGTGGTTCCCAGCAACCAGCGGTGCCCTCCATAATGTAAACATTCAACAGAACTTTCTTTATCATTTATTAAATCAATATCTGTTAGTCTTAAGTTGATGATCAATAAAACAAGCTGTGAATTTAAAATCTAGCTTCATCTTTTTTTTACAATAACGTTGCCGTTAGAGTGTGTCGCGGCATTTATTTGATTCGATTACACATCAAATATCTAATTGGCGCAGCCGGTAGGATAACATTTAATTGTGGATCCTGATGCAATAACTAAGTTATTAATTCTTATCCCTTTTACTGTTATCCGATAAAAACAACTAACGCAAAGGCAACCCCAGCGACGGTTAATATCGCGTCAAGTTTTAATAAAACCTCGACAGTGACGTGTACACCAAAAATTCGCGTATTGCCAAAGCCACGGTAGTTAAAAAACAAACTTGAAAATAATTCAAGAAGACGCAATAGAATTCGGAGAGAAAATAAATCCAAGTTTACCTGGTTATCTCAATAACATTCGAAAGTGCTATCTGTGCAAACAAATTAAACAAACTAGATAGCTAAGTTATAAACTAAGTGAGCATAAAAACATTAGTGATACTAAAAGTGAAAATTATTAAGAAAATTAAACAATTAAGGAAAATAATTTAACAATTAAGAAAAATAAAACTTAAATAAAAAAATGAAAAAATATAAAATTAAACAAATTTCAACAATAAAATCAAAATGGAAGGAGGAGCAGCAGCCGTATCAACCCTTTCCGATGCCAGCATGGCACAAGTTATAAATCAACTAAAAGATGTTGAAAAATTCAAGGGAGACAAAAACACTCTCTACACGTTTGTCAATCGAATTGATTACATCCGATAATATTTGGCCTCGTAGAACGTTGCATCAGTGCTGATGTTATGCTATCCCTTGGCATAAATAATCTCAACACCTGGACAGATCTTCGGAAGCAATTGGTACTCAACTATAAAACCCAGACGAACAATCACATCCTTCTGGAGGACTTCAGGAACACACCTTTTAAGGGGAACGTTCGCGAATTTCTGGAGGAAGCTGAACAACGCAGGCGTACTTTAATGAGTAAGCTAGAACTAGAGAATAATATCGATGAAAAAACACTGTACTCGCGGTTAATTAAAACTAGTATTGACGATTTGATCCAAAAGTTACCTACTAACATCTGCATTAGAATTATAAATTAAGAAATTCCCGATTTAAGATCGCTTATAAATTTATTGTAAAAAAAAAAATCTTTATGATCAACCTTACCAAAATTTTAATTCCACTAAAACAAAACAAGAAAAAGAATTAAAGCCACTCCCAACCAATTCCAATTTTCATAAATTTCCAACATTTCTTCAACCAAACAATACACCATATGTTTCATATCCAAATCATCCACCATATTATCAACAACCATTTCATCCATTACAACAACATTACAATATGCCTCATACTAGCAACTACTTACCTCGACCATTACCATCCGTACCAAATCCGACAAGACCAGTACAATTTCCACCTCGACAAAATTTTCGTCAAAATTTATTTGACCAAAACCGTTTTGGACAAATTCAGAGTGCCACTTTACAAAAGGCTCCGGTTAATAATACACCTGGTGTTCCACATCCACCAATGAAACGCTCTAGACCAGCAGAAAGTGGACAGAGTAAAATGAGCATAGATCAAGAAGCTAGGTATCAAGAAGAATTGAATTATCAAGAGTATTTACAACAAGAATATTACAATCAATTAGCTTCATATCCACAATCCTATCAAGATTACGGATATCCTCAAAGCTTTGATTATGCCGAAACTTCGACACCAGTAGCCGAAAAAGAAACTGAACAGTGTAACGAGATAGAGCTCGATCAAGCCGAAAATTTTCCGTTACCAGCCTCGGAAACCAACAATTCATAAAACTTACCCATAAAGGAAAAGTTTTAAAATGCCTTATAGATACCGGTTCAACAGTAAATATGATGACATCCAATGTTTTCAATCTAAATGTTTATGATACTGAATGTCACATTCACACAAGTAACGGGCCATTAACAATCACAAAAAAGATTATTGTTCCCTCCAACAACATATTCATGAGTAGTAGTGAATTTCTTTTACACAAATTTTCTTCAGATTATGATTTATTAATTGGCAGAAATTTGCTTTCACAAGCCCAAGCAATAATAGACTACAAATTTCAAACAGTAACTTTATTCAACAAAAAATATAAACTAATTAATGATTCTCCAATTAAAAATCAAACTCATTTTTTAGCTAGTCTAACTTTTGAAGCTAAAAAATATAATAACAGCCCACAGTCTTCAGACAATGTAAAAACAGAATAACTTGAGAATTCAAATCTTTATCGATTAGATCATTTAAATAATGAAGAGAAATCAAAATTAAAACATTTATTAAAAACTTATCAACATATTCAATTGCAAGAAGGAGATCAACTCAATTTCAGTAACCAAGAAAAACATAATATTAACACTACTCATAAATCTCACATTTACTGTAAACCGTATAGTTATCCTCAGGCTTATGAACAAGAAGTTGAAAACCAAATCCAAGAAATGTTAGAACATGGTATCATAAAACCCAGTAATTCCCCCTATTGCAGTCAAATATGGATTGTTCCAAAAAAAAAAGACGCATCGGGTAAAGAAAAGTTTAGAATAGTAATCGACTATAGAAAATTAAACGAGGTTACTATTAATGACAGATACCCAATACCAAACATGGACGAAATTCTAGGAAAGCTAGGTAGATGTAACTATTTTACAACAATTGACCTTGCAAAAGGTTTCCATCAGCTGGAAATGCATCCAGATGCAACAGCTTTTTCAACCAAAAATGGTCATTATGAATATCTTTGTAAGCCATTTGGTTTAAAAAATGCTCCTGCAACTTTTCAACGTTGCGTGAATAATGTGTTGCGACCATTATTAAACAAGCATTGTTTGGTGTATTTAGACGATATTATCGTTTTTTCCACATCCCATGAAGAACACCTACATTCACTACAACTAGTTTTTGAAAAGCTTTCTGAAGCTAATTTTAAACTTGTACTTGATAAATGCGAGTTCCTTAAACAAGAAACTAATTTTCTTGGACTTATCATAACTAAGGACGGAATAAAACCCAATCCTGAAAAAATCAAGGCTATTCAAAAATACCCAATTCCAAAAAAAACCAAAGAAATTAAAGGTTTTCTTGGGTTAACCGGATATTATAGAAAATTCATTCCCAATTTTGCAGACATAGCCAAACCAATGACAACAGTTCTAAAAAAAGATTAAAAAAATCGACAAAACAAAATCCAGAATACGTAGAAGCCTTTGAAAAATAAAAACAACTTATTTCCAATGATCCCATTTTAAAAAATACCAAATTTTACCATTAAATGTTTATTTTAACTGGATATTACAGAAAATTCATTCCCAATTTTGCAGACATATCCAAATCAATGACAACAGTTCTAAAAAAAGATTCAAAAATCGACATACAAAATCCAGAATACGTAGAAGCCTTTGAAAAATTAAAACAACTTATTTCCAATGATCCCATTTTAAAAATACCAGATTTTAACAGTAAATTCGTATTAACTACAGACGCAAGTAACATAGCACTTGGAGCTGTACTTTCTCAAAACGGACACCCACTTAGTTACATTAGTAGAACCCTAAATGATCATGAAACCAATTACAGTGCCATAGAAAAAGAACTTTTAGCTATTGTATGGGCAACAAAAACCTTTCGACATTACCTTCTAGGACGACACTTTGAAATTAATAGTGACCATCAACCGTTATGTTGGTTATACAAAATGAAAGAACCAAATTCAAAATTAACTCGATGGAGAGTTAAATTATCAGAATATGACTTTGACATTAAATATATAAAAGGAAAGGAAAATCACATTGCTGACGCTTTATCTCGAGTAAAAATAGAACAAGCTTATTTTGGAGAAGAAACACAACATAGTTCTGATGAAGACAATAGTAACTTAATTTTTATCACCGAAAAACCAATTAACACATTTAAAAGACAAATAATATTTTCTAAAGGCATTCCAAACATAAGAAAAGAAAATTATTTCTAAAAACTAATAATCCACATCACATATGATAGTATGACAACAGAAAAAGCTAAACAATATTTGATTGATCATTTTTGCAACAAGTCTAGTGCGCTGTTTATAGATAGTTATGCCGATTTTGAAATTATTCAAAACGCACACAAAGACATTATCAATCCAAACCATACTAAAATTCTCAGAAGCCTTATTCTTCTGAAAAATATAAATTCATACGCAGAGTTCAAAGAACTCATTCTCAAGACGCATGAAAAACTCCTACATCCAGGCATTCAAAAAACAAACAAACTTTTCGGTGAAACTTATTATTTCCCCAATAGTCAATTATTAACCCAAAACATTATTAACGAATATCATATCTGCAATTTAACGAAAACCGAACATAGAAATACAGAAATGCCAATGAAAATTACCCCCAAACCAGAACATTGTCGAGATAAATTCGTAATAGACATTTATTCATCAGAAGGTAAACACTATCTAAGCTGCATAGACATTTATTCAAAATTCGCTACTCTCGAACAAATCAAAACTAAAGATTGGATAGAATGCAAAAACGCATTAATGCGCATATTTAATCAGTTAGGTAAACCAATATTATTAAAGGCAGACCGAGACGGAGCATTTACCAGTCTAGCACTCAAAAGATGGCTTGACAGTGAGGGAGTAGAAATTCAGTTAAATACTTCAAAAACAGGTATAGCGGACATAGAAAGATTACACAAAACTATTAATGAAAAAATTAGAATCATAAATACTTTAAATGATGAAGAGAAAAAAATCAGCAAAATGGAAACTATCCTTTATATTTACAATCATAAAACTAAACATGACACCACTGGACAAACTCCCGCACACATATTCTTATATGCAGGACAACCAACTTTAGATACACAGGACAAAAAAGAAAAAATTATAAACAAAATTAACAGTGACCGACAAGAATTTGAAATAGATACTAGATACAGAAAAGGACCGTTACAAAAAGGAAAATTAGAAAATCCATTTAAAGCCAATCAAAATGTTACTCAAACAGACCCCGATCATTACCAAATTACTAACAAAAATAGAACCACACATTATTACAAAACACAATTTAAAAAGAAAAAAAAAATTAACCAAATTCAAACTCCACAGGTCCCTTCTTCATGATCATATTGTCATCCATACTCTCTACCATATGCCATGCTCAACAAATTCAAATAAATAACTTGGATACAGACCACGGATACCTACTGTTTTCAGACAAACCCATAGAATTACCAACTAGATTTGAACACCACTCTTTACGAATTAATGTTTCTGAAATAATAATAACAAATGAATATTTTCGTAGAACTATTCCAAGCTTTAAAAATTCATCACAAATCAATTATTTGTATTCAAAATTACAACAAGAATTAAATGGTATAATCTTTCATCATGAGAATCGAAATAAACGAGGACTGTTTAACATTGGAGGCTCACTATTTAAATTCCTTTTTGGCACATTTGACGATAATGACAGACGAGAATTTGAAAAAAATATTGAAAATCTATCTTTAAATACTGTGCAAGCTCAATACATTAATGGTATAATAAACATAATTAATACCGAAATGCAACAATTTAAAGATCATCTAAACAAACGGGCACTTCAAGAAACATTTACTTACAAATTACTACAATTTATAGAATATGTAGAAGACATTGAAATGGGCATGCAATTGTCTAGATTGGGACTCTTCAACCCAAAGTTACTTACCTAAGACCGACTTGACAGTGTTGACAACCGAAACATTCTACTAATTAAAACCTCCACTTGGATTAATCACCAAGATAATATCATACTAATTGTATCCCACATCCCAATCAACTTTCAAACTATTAAAACCATTAAAATCATTCCCTATCCTGACAATGATGGCTATCAACTCGATTACACCAGTACCACCTCTTATTTTGAAAAAGATAATAAAATTTTTAATAGAAAAAAATGAACCAATATTTGATGAATGTATTACAAAAATTTTACTTCATACAAAACCAATTTGTAACTTTAAGCAGATAAACGAAAAAGAAATCATTAAATACATAGAGCCAAATACAATTGTAACATGGAACATATCCAACACAAATGTAAAACAAAACTGTCAAAAAAGTAATACAGATCTTAATATTCATGGTAATAAAATTATTAATGTCAATCAATGTAAACTACAAATAAATGACATAATTTTAAGCGACAATTACTTACAACCCGAAGTAGATCTAACACCTTTGTATCCACCAATAGAAATTATCAAAGTTAAGCCTATCAAACATGACGACATTGTACAACTTGTATCCCAAAATAATGTCTTTTCATATACAATAATTATAACCATTATTATTATATTCATAATCATATTGTTATATTTAAAATATGTACCATTTAATCCCATAAAATTAATCCATAAAAAATGTAAGAAACAAATTCACGAATACAAGAAAGATACGCCGCAATCAGTTCAACCAAAAGAACAACAACAAGAAGAAACAGTTTTTGAGGTGACACAATCAAATTTACCAAAACTTTACCCTTCAGCCTCGCCTTGATTCACAGGCTCGCCTCTTAACTAAAGGGAAGTGACATATTCATTCTGATTATGTCTACATTATACAGAATTCCATATCCCCAATTATAAACATTCCTTCACTTAAGAATAAATTCAACAATTGTAAAAAAAGAGCCGTCTAGCCGGTGATTCACCCCCCAATCGATCAGCAACGATTTTTATATTTTTGGTTCCCAGCTTATGCTGAGATAACGCGCAACGCTTGGTTCCCAACAACCAGCGGTGCCCTCCATAATGTAAAAATTCAACAGATCTTTCCTTGTCATTTATTAAACCAATATCTGTTAGTCTTAAGTTGATAATCAATAAAACAAGTTGTGAATTTAAAATCTTGCTTCGTCTTTTTTTTACATCAACGTTGCCGTTAGAGTGTGTCGCGGCATTTATTTGATTCGATTACACATCAAATATCTAATTATATAAGAAGTATTTTATGTTTTTTAAATTTTCAGAATTTTCTTAATTTTTGCTTCTTTTATTTTTATTCAAATTCTGGATTTTAATTTGTGATTTTAAGTTTTACATTCTTCCCTGCCTATTTTTATACTCTCTGCAAGAGTATATTGGGTTTGTGAAAAATATGTAACAGGCAGCAGGAGGCGTAGCAGACCCCACAAAGTATATACATATATTCTTGATCAGCATCACAAGCCGAGTTGATATAGCCATGTCCATCTGCCTGTCCGTCTGTCTGTCCGTATGAACAAACAGATTTCAAAGATGCTAAGAGCTACAAGTTGGAGCTTGGTGTCAATCGATCGAGTGGAGGCTAACTATATCAAACTATTCTTGAAGGGCGCATTAAAATCGAACTATAAACAAGAAAACTAGAAGCGTTACACTATTGATAATTGAAAGCAATATCACTTATGAGTGCAAGCGAGACAGAAACATACATACGAATACACACATGCATACATATATGCATCATATGTTGTGAAACGTATGTGTATTTGCACACAAACAAACAGAAATATGTTTTATTATGCTTATATAGTTTTTGTTTCAACGTGTTTTAATGCAAGTACAACACATTGTAATATCTCAATATTAAAATTAGAATGGATTAAAATGGAGAAAGTATTATACGGTCGTGCTCGAATGTACTTTTCTTTCTTGTTTCATATGGTTTTCATGCCATACTCTAATCGGGCAAATTTTATGTCGCTCAGTTTTACAGATTGTTTTTTATTTTAGGTGTTATGCATTGCAGTGCCTTGAAAAAAAAAAATTGTATTGTTGTGCGCTTTTGGAAGAGCTGTCGGTTCCTTTCCAAGGTTTCGCTTGGTACGCCAAACAGGGCCGGTGCTGGTTGCACAGGTCTCTTTGTTTTATGCTGGGGTACCGGTGCTGGCTGCACAGGTGTATTCACAACACGGAGATTCCAGTGGTCCATCACAGTCCTTTAGGCACGCTTTCTCCAGCCTCGGGAGTTCTTTAGCTTTTGAAGGAGTTTGTATTAAGTTAATTTTTGCAACATTTTTAATCACGCTTATAGTGGTTGCGTCTTTCGGGAATTCAATTGTTTTTTGATGAACTCAACTTCGGCATGTAGCTTTGCCGAGTTGTCTCAATTCATTTCCTCGCTGTTGTTTAAAAGCTTTAAAAGATAAGCCATTCTGGCATTCAATCTTTTAACCACTCCACTTCTCTTACACATTCCACTCTACTTACTGCGTTTCTTTTGTGTTTTTTTTTCAAGAATTTATGTTTGTTATTATCTTCACTGTTAACTTTTGACTCTTGATGTTGTCCCGGTGGTGTTGTCTGCTGACTCCTGATATTGTCCCGGTAGTATCGTCTTCTGACTCCTGCTATTGTCCTAGTATTGTCCAGATCATGGTCCCACTGGTGTCCAGGTCTTTGATTTGACCTATGTCACGGTCGCCATGAAGTCATAACATCCAGTTTTGAGTTTTAGGATTTTCTAGTTAGGAGCAACTGTTGCTATCGCTTCGAACACTTTATTCAATCTGATTTTAACAAATTAGGATTAGGTATAATGTAACCTAGAGCGGCGCGGTCCTCAGTGGCAGCGCTGCATTTTGTATATAGATTCGTTTTATGTGTTTGGTTTGTATCCCAATTACAGATAACTAATTTAGTGGTGAGGGCAAAATTATAAATTAACGCACCTCAAACATTTTTGTCAGTTCTGCTCGACTGATCGTAGTTAACTGAGTTAATTTAACTCTTGAGTCGAGTGCTATAATTATGTCCTTCTGCATTACATCACACGCCTCCGCCATGTCTCGGATCGGTTGGGGAGGAGGGCGATCTTGCTCATATCCCATGTAGGACGAGAAGAGTTCTATTGGGCCTCCCGGGAACAACGGCCTTTGATTTCGTTGGTAGATGTAGGCAATTATTCGTAGCCTTCTTCTTAATGCTAGTCTTGGGTGTTAGGAAAGTTTTGTCCCAGATGACCAACTCCTCGCCCTCCGTTGTGCCGTTTGCATGGAGAATAAAAGCGACTTACCGTTTTTCCCCAAAGGACGCTTTTTTCGCTTTCTGCTGTGTAAGTTTCTGGAGGCAGCGGCATTATGACTCTGAATGTGCGCGGGAATGAAAGGTCTGGTACGTCAAAGCTCGCTCTATCGTGGTAGGTCATAGGATCAGCTTATCATTCGACGCTTTGTGATATGGCATTCAGGGAGGATATATGGTCATTCGAGGTCCAACCCATGACATGGATTAATCTCTCTAATTGCTGACGATACAGTTCTGAGATATCTGACGTTTATTGAAAAGGAATTTTCCAAGACATCGGTGTCAAAGGCGGCATAGGGCAGGATAGTGTCATTGGAAGTGATTCACGTTTTCGTCTTCCATCACATTTCCACATTCTCTGCAGAAATCATGGACGCCAACAGCTAGACTTTTGGCATTTTGGTCCATATTGCAATGAACGATTCGAGATTGCTATAGCGCTTCGCCGAGCGGGACGGTCAGGTAAGCCGCGATATCGTACACCTGAACGTGATCTCCCATCTTTGATCAGCTTGACGTTCGGAGTATATTTTTATGCTTATTCAGAAAGTCAAGGGCGTGCCCTCTCGCAGGTTCAAGAGTGGAGGTTACGACAAGCCTTGCGACCTCGTCTGAAGTGCAACTTAATTGAAGTGAAAAAAATAGTTAGTTGGACTGTCCGATAGGATGCTGATTCTTAATCTGTACGAAATGTTGAGCTCTAAGATGATAGGAGTTCTTCATGGCAGACATGGTGCTGGTAAGCTTCTTTAGAATGCAGTTATCAGTTTTGTCAACGGGAAATGGAAGTTCTGACAAATTTTGTAGAGTCACTTATTGCGTACGGTTTCTACAGGAGTGCCTCTCTCATTCTGATTGCGGAAAGAGTGGCTGTTTTCATATCCATTATTTCTAGTGATGGGATATAGAGGATAGCGTGTAAGGCTTCCTAGGCAGTTAATGCACCAATGGTGTCTAGACTCGCAAGGTGTTGTTTATTGGTCAACATGGCTATAATTGTCTTCTTTTTGATGACCCTTACAGACAGATGGGACGGATGACTTCGGTGTTAAGCCACCTAGAGCGGTTTTAGCCCCCTCTTAACCCTGCAGTATGCGTACTCGCAGATCAGCCTCCTTTTTGAGCTCGACCGTCTTCCGAAAAGCTAATTGCACCTAGACTCTATAACAGCCTTATACGCTTGGTCGGTTCCGGTTGATATGGCTCTCCGGGTCGCATTCATCCAGCAGCACGCGGGTGTCAAAGCATTTCCAATCCGGATTTTTGCTGTGGGCATCCGGGAGGGACGTTAGTGTGGGTGCACGGGGCAACCGGGAGATCGGAGGAATGAACCGACCGCCGCCTTGAAGAGCTGCTTCTCTGCTGGTTGCTGTGTCGAGTCCGATTGACACCATTGAGCATGCCAAACGGCATGTGGAGGAGTGTGTGATGTTGTTGCCCACACCGACGTTATCCCATTGCGCCTCGGCACACTTCTGTGGAGTGTTCATGAGCCAAGCAGTTAGGTCAGTTAGAACCCCGGGTAGCCTCTTCTCGCCGCGCAGGTTTAGGAATTGGCGGAGTGCATTGGCGGAGTGCGGCACGCCGCAGCCCACTCGACACCGTATGAGTCGACCCCTCGGATGCGATGGCCAGACCCGATCACCAGAACGTCAACCTGAAGACTGTATGTTGCAGTCTTCCATTTGTTCAGTTTGTGGAGCTATTGAAAATACTCAAGCTTCCAGCGAAAGAAACTATGTTGCATTATCTTTAGCCGCTGCCAGACAGACATGGGCTCGGCGAGGATCTCAGGCTTTGCAATAGATATGAGGGAACCTCCGATCAGGAAGTGTCCGGGGCTCAACGCTTAGAGATCCGCTGGGTCCTCACTCACGGTGAAGATGGGTCGAAAGTTAAGGTACGCTTTGATTCGTGATAGGAAGATGACCACTTTCTTGATCGTATACTTTTTGATAGAAGCGGCCTCCCATAATCCACCCATATGGGGTGCGCTTTGTGAAATGAAGTGCTAATCGAGGATGCGCTAGCAGAGGAGGCTAGGATACATTGTTCCGTGTAGCCGCCAGAAAAACGGAGCGCCTTGGACGCTCCATTGTCACCGGGATACAAATCGCGTTAAAGCCGCCAGGAACGTCTCTGTCGTAAGATCAGACGTGGCTTCGAGTTAAATTGTCTTAGTGCCAAAACACACGAAAATGCAAGCACAATCTTTTGAAATGAGGCAGGTTATTCTTAATTTGGCCTGGAAAAAAATTAATACGTTCTCGCGAAAGATCTCCTATCATCTTTCTCTGCTGACTGCGTCGATAAATGACGAAAGTCTTGCATCGTTGCACCTGAGCCTTAACCAAGGTCTTGATTTTGGAAATCCAAAACATAGTACGTAAGTACCGCACCGTAAGCTGGCTGCCACCATGCAGAATTTGACAAGGATGAAAGTGAAATGAGCGTCGTAAGGAAGAAGGATTGGGTGATGCTCGTAGCTGAAAATGATCGGTTGTTGATCATGACGCAAGCCAAGCAGGTCCTATCACATTAATTCGGTTGCACATGAGTCAGGCAGGGCTTTGCAAGGGTTTGATAGCATTGGAGCGATCTCGAGCGAGTACAGAGAATTGGGATAATCTTCTCATAGCAATCTCTACCAGTAAGCTGCCAAAATTCACCATAGTTTTGTGGGAGCAATCCGTTCCTTTGTTGTAGATGCTGGTTTCGTGCAAGCAGTTTCTGTAGAGCCTTCATGTACTTGGCCTCATACACTTCATCATCGTTTTCGCGGTCGACATACCCTGCAATTTCGTCGTAAAGGCACATGCTATTTCCAAGCCACTCGAACTCGTTTCTGGCAGCATTGAACCTTATTAGCATTGACTCCTCGTAGTCATAGTCAAATTCAGCAGTATAATGCTCAGCCTGATGAAGTAAGCGTGTTATACTTGACTTCAACCTGCCCCTTGAGTGTATCAGTTGTTTAAGTTGTTCTATGGTGAACAGACTTTTTCGAGTAGGACCAAATTTTGATTAGCAACAGATAATGCTATGGACAGTAACAGGAATAAAAGAGACTGGTTCAATAAGCCAATACAAACTAAATCATCCATGTATAGAAATGCTTGAGATGGTTCTAAACCAGAAAAGCAATTTGCATCATTATTTTTTTCTTATTACATATATTTTTTTTTGACTATAGTATATTTAATGATGTGCGCTCTTTTTAGCACTGCACGTCCTCCGATGTATTCTAAAGTGCTGGTCTTCGCATAGTCCGGCGCTGGTCCTCTCGGTACAGGTGTACCCACAATGTGGTGACATTCCTTCCTCGGCTTCGTTTGTATTTCATTTTTTGTTGATTTTATTTAGTACTTTTATTTGATTTATTTGATTGGTAGAGGTTAGGCTTTTTTTTCAACTTTTTCTGAATCAACTCGATGTTATCGAGTTTAGCTTGCAGTTTATTGCTTATTTCCCAACTGGTTGTAGTTTCGGGGGAAGTCTGCAAAATTCATACTTCCCATTTCCTACAGAAAACGCAGTTTTTGCCCTATCTTTTTCTGCAAGAAGAATTTGGTGAAATCTCGATTTCAGATCAAGAGTTGTAAAATATTTCGCTTTCCCAAGGTTTAAGAGGATAGCTACTATGTTCGGTATAGGGTGTTTGTCGTGAACAGTTTTTGAATTAAGTTTCATGAAATCAATAATAAGGCGTTTCTTTTTAATTCCTTGATAATCTACCCCTTTCCTGTTTTTGATGCGGTAGTTCGCAGACAACGGAGGAGAGGAAGGTCACGCGCACGTTGGAAGGACCAGATGGATGCCCTCCTAGCAGCACTTGGTGTAACCAACTGGCGAAATCTCGCACAGGACAGAGAAGCGTGGAGGCAAATCGTACATCAGGCTGAGTCCCATTAGGGGTGTTATGGCCAATTATTATAATCTACCCCTTTTTCGTCAACTACCCAGACAGATTGTTATACGGAGATCTAGATGGCCTAATGATATTATCTCTCAAAGTATAACTAGTCTCGTCGTTAACGAACTCAGATACTCCGAATGGGTAAGGATGAAGTTTAAATTAGATCGCATGCTCTTCTTCAGTTCGAATTGTAGCAATGACTTTTGTATTAAACGCGAAATCTTCGTCAGGATCTGCAAAAACATTTGTTTTATCTACTTACATTTTTTTAATTTTTCCACAATTACTTGAGGACTTCATTGTTTTTTACTTCTAAAAAATTTACGTTTATGCATTCATTAGTTAAACTGCTTAATTCCGGAATTGGTTTAATATAATTTATTTAAGTGCCAGTGTTAATAAATAATTTTGTTTTTCTTCTAACTATCATTAGCTCTACAAACGGTAACAGGGAGCTATGTCTAAAAAATTAACTTCTTGAAGCTGAACTTTTTTAAAAATGGGTTGTGTCTGCAGTCTCTGTTCGTTACGTTGAGCTTTTTCTTCACAACTCTTCGCAAAACTACGGACGAATAACAAGAATTAAATTATCAACACAAAAACAAAGAACAGCAAAGACGCACTACAACATAACCTTGAAAAAAAAGAGATATGAGGTTAGTTATGTTCTTACTATATCAAAGTTTGTAAATATTTGCAGCCAATTTAAGTACTTCAAATGTGTATTAGTTATCCTTTGTCTGATTACTTGTGGTTGCACAGAGTAAGATCAGCGAATAACTTCTTTACTGGTTGCTTTATTAGTGAATAAATGGACATCAAGACTTGTATGGTTGAGCACAAAAACTGAACTCAATTTATTCCTTAAAATCCTAGGCCTTATATAGCTACAAATTATATCGGAGCACAGCTCTTCTCTAAGATATTGTACCCCACGCAAGCGTAGATAATCAAATATATTCTAATATTAGACATTTTGGGGCTTTCATCGTTTCTAAACATAATCGCCGCGTTGTTAATTTAGTTTAATACATATAATAACTCAAAAAAGAATAAATATCTAATCAAGCTTGTAATTTTTTTTCTTAAAAGTCGAATGCTTTATTGCGTATTTGAAGTGTTCGACATATAAATAAATAAAAAGTGTGCGTTGTAGCAGCGATAAAGTAATGCGTTCCTTTAGGCACTCTTGGGCATTGAAGCAATTTATTGTTGCCCTGAGCCGGTATATAATGCTCTAAATAATGCTTTATAGCATGGATCGCAAATAACTGTCGACCGTTTTTCTTCTTGTGCTCTCGTTGCGAGCACAACCGAAAAAGTTCATACTCTCTTGCTCTCGCTCTGAGCAAGAGACTTTTGCTTTTGAAAACACTAATTTCTGTTGAGCTCATTTCGTCTTCAAATTTATTTTCGTTGTTGTGAAGAAGAAATAATATAATTTGTTTAACAAATCAATTTAAATATTTTTTCATTCCATTTAAAACCATGTATATTTAGTTAACTAAAGAGTTTTACAAAAGAGTTTTGGTGCACTTTTTAATTTAAGTCTCTTCCCATTTTGCACATTAACGATCGCAATTAATATATTACGTCTGCAAAACAGACGCTTACCGATTTGCTTGCCTATGCGTGAGAATGTATATCAATACATACGCAAAAGACTTTTTGCTTCAATGAACACGACGAAACGGTCTTGGAACAACTAGAACAAACAGAATAAAAAAATACAGTTTCGCTCCGAGCTCGAGCGAGCTCATTTAAGAACCGTTAAAACGGCTGATCGCTGATTCTTTTCGTAGATTCAGAAAAAGACACTAATTTGCAGACAACGAGAAACGGACAGTTATTTGCGAGCTCTGCTTTATAGGAAATCGACACAGTTTCATTAATAGCAAATAATGATGAAAATGTGGCAGCAAATGCATAGATGCATGAACCTTTTTGAAACACCACAAAATTGTCTCGTTTGCCCCTGCAGTGCGTTGAAGATTCAGCACGCATGTCTTTGCCTACTTCTGGGGGTTTTAATAGTTTTGGTAAGAAAAAGAAGTTTCAAGCACTGCAAAACTTCGAAAACCCAATGTATTTGTCTAAAATGTGATGTGTCTCTATGCTGCGCACTTAAAAAAAATTTGTTTTCCTTATAACTATAAGGAACATTTAAAAATAGTTTTTTTTACCTGAATGTCTAAAAGTGCCTTGAGGATCTCATTTAGTTTTTCTCACCTTACAGGTGAACGAAAGCGTTTAACCCTTTTTGAGTGCATATTTGAAATTTGAAGCCCCGAATTACCCTAGAAAAAATGGTTTGAGGTATATTCTTCTATAACATTAGAAAGGGGGCTTAGAGGGTTAAATATTTAAAATTATAAAGTAAAATAAATTATTAATTAAATAACATAAATCAATGAAAATAATACAATATGTATATAAATAATTAATAAATAATTATATAATTTTTTAATATTTAAAATCGGACAATACTTAAGACTTACTATAATAAGATCACGACATTTAACACGCATTTACCGAAAACCGAACGCGATTCTTAAATTCAACAAACGCGTACATCACATACTAAGCGCCTAGCACAAAGAAAATCGAATGTTCTCGATGTATAACACACACGCGTAAATCGACTGGCACACGTTCACACGAACTAACGCACTTATTGTATATTTAATTATTGATCTTATTTATTAATATTGACTATTTTAATATATGCTATTATATTAGTCGTAATGAAAATTACATTATGTTAGAGTTTATTCGTAATGAAAATCACGTTTTCTTTTCTATCGAAATCGACGACAAAAATGAATATCGATGCACGATAACAACTGCTCAATTGAAACGTTCGAAAAGAAGTAAAGCAAAACGAACGCCAAAATTAGACAGATGGGAAAATGGGACAGGATTTCTCTCTCACTAAAATGATTGAAGCATAGTGCGGGCAGTGATGTCATTTTTTTCTGAGCAAAAAAAGCTAGATTAGTGAAAAACACTAGCAAAAAACAGCGGAATCCTTAAAAAAAATCAGTAAATAGTCTTTTTCCACAATTTATCTTAAACTATTATAACATTTTAAGTGAAAATCAACTTAATTTGTATTGATATTTGGAAATTGACCTTTAATTTGTATAAATTAAAAAAAAAACTAGATTTCCCACTTCCCGCTGTTTTAATATTTTTCTCGCAATTGCACTTTCAAAAAAGCCAAAGCGGAAATGACATCACTGAGTGCGAGTCTAGGAGTGAGAGGAACAGGCTAGAAAGACTAGCGGTAAAAGTCGTTACTTTTTACGCGAGATAAATCAGCGCTGTCAGAATCTCCAATGCAAAAAAGCTGGATGTATTAAATAATTAATAAAAAACAGCTTGAATGTATTTTAAACAAAAAATATGAAAACAAAATTGCTTTATCAAAAAAAGTTTTGTATTTAACAAATTAATTCTTTTTAAGAAAAAAAAATAAAAAAAAATAAAATACTTAATTTAAAAGGTACATAATTCCAATGTGTTAATAATATTGGCATTTAAAATATTCAAATTATGAAAGTTATTAACAATAAGAGAAGAATTATAATGCTATTTATTTAATCAAGTTTACTTATAACAGCTTGTTTCTTGATCTAGCAACTTAATGGCTTAACTGGCAGCACTGATTCTAAGCGTTGTCTTTTGTTTTGCTTAGCAGTCGCCAAAAGTAACGACTTCTTCGCTACTCCTAACTATTTGTCTCTCTTAATCCTGCATGCGTTTGCATGTGTGAGAGGCAATGCATAGAAACAAAGCAATAGACGAAAACCAAAAACAAAAAAAACAGTGAGAGAGCAAAATGAGAATATTTCTATTATAATTGTTTTTGTTTTTTTTCGCCAATGTTATTGTTTTGATCTGGTTGAATCAGCTGTGCCAGATGATTTGTTGGTATTCTTTAAATCAGAAGTAGCAACAACAAAGAGTAAACAATAGAACAAAGCAATAATTTGTTATATTCACAGTTAAACATTATTTAATGTTTTGGCTTGTTGAAGCATTGGGTGAAGTAGAGGGGGAAGGTCATAAACACAATTACTTGACATGTATATGTATATATAATATAACAATAACAATAACAATAAGATATATATATATATATATATATATATATATATATATATATATGAATGAATATAACAAAGAATGTCGTGTTACTTTTTTAGCAGAACTAATTTAGGCTTCGATATACAATAATACAAAACAATATTAATATAGATAGAAATATAAAAGTATTTTATTATGATGAATGATGATGAAAACATACAGAATGAGAATAAAAATTTAAAAAAAAGAAATAATTAAGTTTTCCAAACACATGTCAGAAAAAAATCAATCAATAATGTTGTTGGGATACACTCTGATTAATTTATTAATCGGATTTTCATTCAATCACCTTGTGGTAAACGACATTCTTTGTTTTTTGGTCAGGTGCAAAAACAAATAATAATAAAATGGATGGTTTGCCGACACGTGAGCATGCCACGTTTAATTGACAATGAGAAAAATACGCATTTTCTAGATTGAGGACACAAATAGTCAAGGATTGGCCCTGTGATTTGTTGATCATCATGGCGCA
Source organism: Drosophila dunni (assembly GCA_018152125.1). NCBI lineage: Eukaryota > Metazoa > Arthropoda > Insecta > Diptera > Drosophilidae > Drosophila > Drosophila dunni. The sequence continues at coordinate 35,740 of JAECXC010002239.1, read as the reverse complement.
GGCAAGACGAATCGGGAATTGAATTCGTTTAAACTCAAAGGGCATATCTGTTGGGATCATCGGAATCATTGGAATTAGAACTTCCTCATAGTAATCAGCATTTTACATACAAACATAGAAAAAGAGGCAGCAGAGCGATTTAAGTTTAAAATATAAATTAAAACAAGAAAGAAAAGTACAGTCGAGCACGCCCAACCGTATAACACTCTCTGCATTTTTTTCCCGGTTAAATTATTAAAATCGGTATCAATATATTACAATATCCATTACTTGCATTAAAACATTTTGAAACAAAAATAATCTAAGCATAATCACACATACATCTGTTTGTTTGTATGCGAATACACATACGTTTGACATTATATGTGTTCTTACATATGTATGTGTGTATTTGGCGCCGCCAGCGACTGCGGGCTGCGCTGCCGCCACACAGACAGCGAAAACGTTTCTGTCTCGCTCGCACTCATTAATGATATTGCGTTCAATTATCAATATTGTAACGCTTCTAGTTTTCTTGTTTATAGACCGATTTTAATGCACCTTTCAGGAATAGTTTGAAATAGTTAGCCTCCACTCGAATTATGCAATTACAATGCTGTACTATATGAACCAATGCCTAAAATCGGAACGAAAGTTGTTTATGTATTGTGGGAAAAAGGGGCGTGGCAGTCCAAAATTTTAAATGGCAATGCATTTAATCTGTCGATAGGAACGCTCCATACCAAAATTGGTGATCCTAGGTGCCATAGTTACTGAAATATTCTTCGGAAACACCGATTTTTTCCGAGGTGTGTCTAGTTTTTTGCTCATTGTGGGAGGATGGGGCGTGGCATCGAAAAAAAAAGATTCTTGTATTGACTGACTAAATATGTGATCGATTGACACCAAGCTCGAACTTGTAGCTCTTACCATCTCTGAAATCTGTTTGTTCATACGGACAGACGGACAGACAGACAGACAGACAGACAGACAGACAGACGGACAGACGGACATGGCTATATCGACTCGGCTTGTGACGCTGATCAAGAATATATATACTTTATGGGGTCTGCCACGCCTCCTTCTGCCTGTTACATACTTTGCACAAACCCAATATACTCTTGCAGAGAGTATAAAAAACAAGAAAGAAAAGTACAGTCGAGCACGCCCGACCGTATAATACTCTCTGCATTTTAATCCCGATTAAATTATTAAAATCGGTATCGTGATATTACAATGTGCAGTACTTCCATCAAAACACCGTGAAACAAAAACAATCTAAGCAAAATCAAACATCTGTTTGTATGCGAATACACATACGTTTGACATTATATGTGTTCATACTTGTATGTATGTGTGTATTCGCGGCCACCGTCTGCGGTCTGCGCTGACGCTACACAAGCAGAGAAAACGTTCGATCACGCTTGTATGTTTCTGTCTCGCTTGCACTTATACCTTGATATGGCGTTCAATTATCAATATTATAACTCTTCTAGTTTTCTTGTTTGTAGTCCGATTTCTATGCGTCTTTTTAGAATAGTTTGATATAGTTAGCCTCCACTCGAATTATACAATTACAATGATGTACTATAAGAACAAATGCCTAAAATCGGAACGAAAGTTGAGAATTATTGTTTTGTATTGTGGGAAAAAAAGGGGCGTGGCAGTCCAAAATTTTAAATGGCAATGCATTTACACTGTCGCTAAGAACCTCCATACCAGAATTGGTGATCCTAGGTGCCATGGTTACTGAGATATTCGCCGAAAACAACGATTTTTTCCGAGGTGTGTCTAGTTTTTTGCTCATTGTGGGCGAATGGGGCGTGGCATCGAAAAAAAAAGATTCTTGTATTGACTGACTAAATATGTGATCGATTGACACCAAGCTCGAACTTGTAGCTCTTACCATCTCTGAAATCTGTTTGTTCATACGGACAGACGGTCAGACGGACAGACGGACAGACGGACATGGCTATATCGACTCGGCTTGTGATGCTGATCAAGAATATATATACTTTATGGGGTCTGCCACGCCTCCTTCTGCCTGTTACATACTTTTGCACAAACCCAATATACTCTTGCAGAGAGTATAAAAATAGCTTTAATTAAAATTTAAAAAAGTAAAACGACAAGTGAAGCTTGCCTGTAATCGAACCTGCGGTATCATACGCAGGTTTCCGCAACTCTACCATATGCACCACGACTCAACATTTACACACTTTCGATTATCTGCATTTACATATACCAATGTTTTGTAATAAACAAAAAAAAAAAAAAATAAATGCCTGTCTGTGCTGGAGATCGAACCGCAGACCTCATGTATCTCTCTCGCATGTCTATCACCTGGAGCACACCACTCTTTACAACAAGGGCGGCTTATACCCGGTAGACGCTTTAACCGAGAAGAGCAAAGAAAAAAAATTTGTTTTCTTTTATTGCTGTCATGTTTGCAATAGGTTTTAAAATAAATCAATATAATTTTTATACCCTTGCAGAGGGTATATTGTTTTTGTCACGAAGTTTGTAACGCATTGAAGGAAGCGTTTCAGACCACATAAAGTATATATATTCTTGATCAGCATCAACAGCCGAGTCGATATAGCCATGTCCGTCTGTCTGTCCGTCTGTTTCTATGCGAACTAGTCTCTCAGTTTTTATCTTAATGAAATTTGGTACAGGCCTGTATTCTCTCTGCACGCAGTTCATATGTAAAAATCTGCCAGATCGGACCACTATATCATATAGCTCCCATAGGAACAATCGGTTGAAAATGCTTAGTATGAACATTTTCGGTGTCTATTGACCGATTGCAACGAAATTCACGCAGAATGTATTTCTTATTGTCCCCCATCTGTTGACCAAATTTCATCCAAATCGGACAACTATATCATATAGCTTCCATAGGAACAATCGGTTGAAAATGATTAGTATGAACATTTTCGGTGTCTATTGACCGATTTCAACGAAATTCACGGAGAATGTATTTCTCATTGTCCCCCATCTGTTGGCCAAATTTCATCAAAATCGGACCACTATATCATATAGCTTCCATAGGAACAATCGTTTGAAAATGCTTAGTATGAACATTTTCGGTGTCTATTGACCGATTTCAACGAAATTCACGGAGAATGTATTTCTCATTGTCCCCCATCTGTTGACCAAATTTCAAATCGGACTACTATATCATATAACTAACATAGAAATAATTGGTTAAAAGAACCAAATTAATGCAATATTCATGACTGCAAGGGTATTTAATCTTCGGCTAGCCGAAGATAACCGTTTTTTCTTGGTAAATTTAAAACAAGAAAGAATGCTATTGTCGCCTTGCGACTTTAGGATACCCGTTGCTCAGTTTCAATATGTTATTAACAATGGTGATCGATAAGATAGCTTGGCAAACAGAACATTTTCATACAAATTCATGCTTAGAGCATATTTTCGACCGATCGTTCATATGGGAGCTATACAATATAGTAGTCTGATTTGGATCAAACTTGGTCACTATGTATATATTGATGGCAATTACATTCTGTGTGAATTTGATAAATATAGCTTGGTCATCGAAAAAGTTTCTCCTACAAATTCATGTATAGAGCATATTTCGACCGATCGTTCCTATGGGGACTATACGATATAGTAGTCAGATTTGGATCAAACTTGGTCAGTATATATATATATTACTGGCAGATAACTGTGTGAGTTTGATTAATATAGCTTAGATAACGCAAAAGTTTTTCATACTATTTCATATGTGGAGCGTATTTTTTACCTATCGGTCCTATGGGAGCTACACGATATAGTTGTCCGATTTGTATCAAACTTGTTCAGTACATCAACTTCCTAGACATGTACTTTCCGTGTACATTTGGTTCAGATAGCATAGCTATAAAAGTTTTCTATACTAAAACATTGTAGTTTTACTTGTGCATTTACCTTTATATGAAGATAGAACGCCCTCAAGTGGGCGTGTCAAGAAACAAAAACAAACTTGTACTGCTTGGGTATTGTACCTTTCATTTGCGACCCCTATCATCTTTCTAGCTCTTATAGTCTCTGAGATTCTTTTGTTCATACAGACGGACAGACGGACGGACGGACGGACGGACAGACGGACATGGCTATATCGACTCGGCTATTGATGCTGATCAAGAATATATATACTTTATGGGGTCTGCCACGCCTCCTCCCTGTTACATACACTCCACCGATTACAATATACCCTTTTACTCTACGAGTAACGGGCATAAAAATAATAGCAATCATACAAAACGACTTCTTTTAACTTCTCAATTATTAAGGCTAGTTTTTCAACAGGTTATTGGCCCAGTCCATGCCAAATAAAAGTGACTAATTAGAACAGCAAATAATTTTGAAAGATTCGACTTCGCGTATTATATATTTTTTGGTGTCTGTGTATGTGTGTGTGAGCGAGTGCATATACGTATCAGGATGGATAAAGTAAAATATTATATCAAGCCGTTTAATGGCGAAAGTATTCAGTATGGAAATTTAGAATTAGGGCATTGTTTGCCGAAATGGATATACTAAAAGTTATCGATAATGAGATGCCTAACGAAATAGACGATGTTTGGGCAAAAGCAGACCGTTGTGCGAAAAATACTTTGATATAGAAGACTAAGTCTTCATACGAATTGTAAATTACAACACTGTACTGTATGAAAAAATGCCTTAAAAACGGTACGAAAGTTAAACATTAATTTTATTCATTGTGGGAAAAAGGGGCGTGGCAGACCAAAATTTAAAATGGCAATGCATTTATGCTGTCGCTAGGAACCTCCGTACCAAAGTTGGTACTGCAAGCAGTAAAATATTTTATTCAAAATTTTTGTTGAAATAGTGCCTTATTTCTGTATCGAAACAACACTTAACCCTTTAATCCATATACAATTTTTTTTTTTTTAAATAGTGCCTAATTTCTGTTCCTAAACACCACTTAACCCTTTAATCGATATATCACTTCTTTTAGCAATAAAGCAGTCTTTGGTTTAGTATCGTCGATGTATCCCAGGGGTTGCTTAATATATAATATGTCCTGTTCGTCGCTCAAAGCAGCGGCAGAACGGGAGTACATAGCATGCCATATGCATTTGTATATTTGTTATTATATATAAATACTAGCTAACCCTGCTAACTTTGTACCGACTAACTTTTATATTTCTAAAAATTAAAAAAAAGAAATAATTAAGTTTCCCAAACACATGTCAGAAGAAAATCATTGAAAACTATGTCGTTCAGGTTGGGATACACTCATGCTATTTTTTAAATCGGATTTTCATTCAAGCACCTTGTGGTTAACGACATTCTTAGTCAGGTGCAAGAACAAATAATGCGGATGGTTTGCCGACACGTGAGCATGCCACGTACAATTGACCATGAGAAAAACACGAATTTTCTAGATTGAGGCCACAAATAGTCAAGGATTGGCCCTGTGATTTGTTGATCGTCATGGCGAAGGCAAGACGAATCGGGAATTGAATTCGTTTAAACTCAAAGGGCATATCTGTTGGGATCATCGGAATCCTTGGAATTAGAACTTCATTAAATTTTCCTTTGAGAATCGACGCGTGAGTCACATTGCTCATCAGTTTTCTTAAAACAATAAGACGAATGAAGTCATTTGGAAACAGGCATTGTATTTTCGAGTGTTCGCTAGAAAATGTCGTGATTCTAGTGTTTTGCCATAAAGCAGGGAACGCAATGGCTCTGGTGGCGGGAATGGGAATGTCACTTTCCCACTAAGGCAGCACAAACCGTACGTTTCACCAGCAAACTTCAATACAAGGCGTAGTCGATGGTGCAATCATATCGAAACGCTGCTCGATTCAAATCAATACTTGAACCATTTCTTTTTGCACTTATTAAGTTTATAAGATTATTCGTCTGTTCATCTGTACGATAAGCTCGACGATTTCTCGTTTCAAATCTAGCCGTTTCACGGGCTGCCTCTCCTTGCTCCTGTGTTTGAGAAGCACGAATTAAGGCCCTTCTTTCTCGTTCTTCGTCAGATAAGTGACTCGCGATATTCCGTTGCCTAATTGCATTATGGGTCCGCTGGGAAAGATTAGATCTTCAAGGACGCGGCATTTTTATACCCTTGCAGAGGGTATATTGTTTTTGTCACGAAGTTTGTAACGCATTGAAGGAAGCGTTTCAGACCACATAAAGTATATATATTCTTGATCAGCATCAACAGCCGAGTCGATATAGCCATGTCCGTCTGCCCGTCTGTCTGTCCGTCTGTCCGTCTGTCTCTATGCGAACTAGTCTCTCAGTTTTAAAGCTATCTTAATGAAATTTGGTACAGGCCTGAATTCTCTCTGCACGCAGTTCATATGTAAAAATCGGACCACTATATCATATAGCTTCCATAGGAACAATCGTTTGAAAATGCTTAGTATGAACATTTTCGGTGTCTATTGACGATTTCAACGAAATTCACGGAGAATGTATTTCTCATTGTCCCCCATCTGTTGACCAAATTTCAAATCGGACTACTATATCATATAACTAACATAGAAATAATTGGTTAAAAGAACCAAATTAATGCAATATTCATGACTGCAAGGGTATTTAATCTTCGGCGAGCCGTAGGTAACCGTTTTTTCTTGTTATTAATAGTATTACTGAATATGCACTCGCACAAAACCACATAAACCAATCGAGACATAGATAATAGCTTATCAAAAAATCATAGACAACCTATAAAAAGACATTTACACTTTTGTTAACTTGTAGAATAAATCTTTAATTTAATAAATAATTTACACAAATTAATGTCTAAAACAAACAAATATTACAATACCTACCAGAACTTTCGGGATATTTTGCACAAAATAAATTTCTGATCGCACACATAAATAGTTGTTAAAGTATTTGACTGGATTGGACAGCAAATGTTTGATGTAATAAACAAATGAACATTTATTGAAATGATTTAGTATAATGAATACACATTTCTGAACTCACGCGTAATATTTTTAAATCTTTTTTAAAAAAAAATCACATAATAGTTTATTCATCCATTTTAAATAGTTCTATGAACGCATGGATAAATGTCAATCATTTCTTACAGATTTTGACAAAACAATTTGACAGCTCCGAAATTAAAGAACTGTAACAAACCCCACTTGGTTTTATTTATATAATAAGATAAGAAGGTAGAAGATATATAGGCTTTTTGGGTTCGGGTTCGGCCTCCACCTACCTGCTGCGCACATTTCAAATCCCACAAACCTAGTAGTCACCAGTCACCGAAAATGCAATTTAATAATAGTTTAGATAAGCATATACATATATACAAATATAAATAATTAATTCTAGTTGTCGGTAGCAACAACGAAAAGACTTTCGTATTTTTTTATTTGTTTCGAAATAAAAGACTGCATATGCCGTTGCCCAGTGATAAAATTATAAGTCATCTTGTTTCCCTGTGTCCAAACTCCGATGCCGGCCGTGATACCAAGTTTTTTTATGCGAATGTAACTGCTACACGTCTCTGCACAGTGAGATACTAAATTTCAGCGACAAGGCTATATACTTAGGTGTCTTTCTCAATGGAAAGCTAAATTGGAACGCATGCATCCAAAACAGAGCGGGGAAGCCTCCATTGCTCTCTTCACATGCAGAAAGTCCATAGGCCTAAAATGGGGGCTAAATCCCCTCATTACGAGATTGCTCTACACAGTTTTTGTAAGCTCCATACTTCTTTATGGAGTTGTAGTATGGTGGCCGGCCCTTAAGAAGCAAACAAACCTACAGAAGCTTACCAAAATTCAATGCCATGCTGGGATGTTTACCCTTGGTGCCCTAAATACCACCCCTGAGGAGGCCCTCGAGGCAATCCTTCACTTTCCCTCACTCGAAATTATAAGCAAGAAATTAGCCTCACTCTCCGCCATTAGAACGAGATAGGCATGCTTATGGAGATCGAACGGCTCTCGAGAGGACGGTCGTACGGGCGGTAGGTTTTACTGCCCTGAGCTAGTGATTTCAAAATCCTTTAGACTCCCGGATCACTGTAGCGTCTTCGAAGCGCAGATATACGCTTTAAAAGAAGCACTTAAAACTCTAGATCGCGTGATCCCTTACCGATGCAGGACCTGCATTGTATTGGATAGTCAGGCAGCCCTCAAATCCCTGGGGTCTGTCTCAACAACTTCTCACGCTACAAACGAATGTCGCAGATCTCTCATGGTGATGGCAGCTCGATTCGACTTCAACCTCATCTGGGTCCCAGGACACAGCAACATTGCGGGCAATACAACCGCAGACGACCTAGCAAGGCTTGGCACAGTCTCCCCTCTCGACTTAGAGAGAGGGCAAGTTTGCATGCCTTTTGCGTCCTGTAGACTTCGAATCAGCAAGCACTTCGAAAGGCCAGCTGACCTCGTATGGGAAAATACACATAGATGTTGAGAGTCTCGTTCTACCTGGCCTGTTCGCGTTGAGAAACGATCGGCCAACTTATGGAGGCTGAACCGTAAGGACTTTTTCGATGTTTTTAGGGCCCTCACTGGGCACTGGCTTGTAGGTATACACGCCAACAGGTTATTCGCTGATTTCCACGACTTCTGCAGAAGCTGTTGTAATGCAGAGGTAGAGGAGACGGCAATACATTTCCTCTGCCACTGCCCTGCTCTAGGACCGCCTAGACAGCGCCACCTTGGCGCTTTTTTCTTTGATGGGTTGTCCGACATAGCCGACAAACAACCTCTACAACTAGCCAAATTTATCCGAGCCACTAACTGGTTTTCCTCAAATCTTTCTTAAGAGCCATATAATTCCCTGCATCCCACATGGTATCACAACGAGCCGAACCCGGCTCATGTGTGCCGGTGTATATAATCACCGGCAGCCACTATACCTAACCTAACTGCTATCCGTGACCTCACGTTTAGTGTGAACATGCCGCCCCCTTGCAACAGTTGCAATTTCCTAGCCTGGCGAAGATACGAATGGTGGGTGGCCGGGTTCTCGATCGCCTAGATACCGAAAAAACCCACCCGATGATGGTGCTCTGGGCAACAGGCAGGCCTCCAGTACTGGCAATACAGCCCGCATGGATAACATCCAGATAGATGTCACCTCCAAGTATGATGGATACGACAGCCGGCTGGTAGAACTGCTGATCAGCCAGTACCAGTTTGGAGAACTGATTCCGTTCGCCCTCTCAGACCTCTCGCACGTGGACAATTTTTTTTAGCATCTCGGTCGGGACAGAAGAGTGGCGACTCACTACGATGCCTGGTGGCGGTTGGCGTTTTTTGCCCGTCGCGTCGAATCAGCGATGTGAAGCAGGGTGTAATGCTATTGCCCACAGATTCGACAGCAATCAACTGCTTCGAGATGTGGTGGACAAGTGATCGTGGGCCAAACAATTGGGATAATACATGTTGATCAGCACTGCCCGGAATCTCTTCTCCGCACATAGATTGAGGAAACGTCTGCACTGGCGGACTGCGTGAACACCTCTGCATACTCGGCAGCGGTATGAGTTGACTCCGCGCGGACAATTACGCTCTGACGGCTGGAATCGCGATTGTGTTGGAGCCATTGGAAAAAGTAGACCAGCGATTATTAGGTACAGTTACTTGCAAGGGTGTGATATTGGGACAAAAATATGACAACATAGGACAAATAGGACGACATTGGGTAGTTTAACTACTTTGGAGGAGCAGTAACGGAGTAGAATCTACTTCGCCACAGGACGTTTGATAATACCACTGGAGGTCCGCACATCTAGCCAGGATGAGCGCTGTCAACGCGTCCCAACGGCCTTTCAGTTTGAGGTAGATTGTCTTTATATATGATGACTAAGTCATCCTTCTGAAGATTGCGGGTTGGATGTCGCCATTTGTTCCGTTTGGGCAGTTACTTCAGATATTCGTCCTTCCATCGGCGTCAAAACTGATGATGTAGGGCCTTAAGGAGTTGCCAGCGATTGATCAAAGACATCAGCTCTTCATGCATCTCGGGCTAACCTATAGATAGAAGGGGGCCTCCCGTGAGGAAATGTGCTGGACTTAGCGCAAGCAAATCTGAAGACTCCATCGACATAGGGAAATATGTCGTGAGTTCAAGCGAGCCTATACCTTGCATAATAGGGCCCAGAGCTCCTCAAAGGTATAGTTAAAATCGGATGCGGACTTATAAAAAAGAGCCTTAAAGCTTTTGACTCCCGCTTCCCATAACCCTCTCACGTGAGGAGCACTGGGAGGAATGAATTCCCATGAGTGGATTTAAGATCCGTCGGTTCTCGTAATGAATTGTTTGGTGGCCTCCAGAAAGCCCTTTCAAGCACCGAAACGCAACAGCAAGGAATAAATGCGCTGAAGACACCGGCATCGCGCGACAAAATAGGAAAACGCTGGGAGGAATTTTTCGGTCGTGAGGTCAGATGTGGCAGATGAATAGCCTTAGTGGTGAAACACGCAAATACACAAACGTCACAAACACACATAAACAGGAACGTCCAGTGTAGTTTTTGATTTCGAATGGACTTGCGAAATGAATACCTGTGTGCGTGAAGGCTTTCGAGATGGTTACACGATCCCGTGGCAAATGTCCCATTAGTTGTGAATGGAGCCGACGTCTATACAGAATGCATGTCTTGGGAATCCAGAACTTAGAGCGAAGAATTCTCAGCATGAGCTGATTGCCACCGTGGAGTGTAATCCATTGGGTGAAAAGTACAAGAAGCCGCGCCAAGCTAGAGTGGTATGGCAGAAGGATGGAATGTCGCTAGTCGAAGGTGAGCGATTCCAAGGCTTGTAGTCGTCCGCTCGCACGAAGTATGCCGTACTGATCCAGAAAGGGGCTTAAGATTAGCAATGAGCTCGCTGAAGAAACGGGACGTTTGTCTTACAGGCAACGGAACTACTTGGGGTACTCTTGCTGCTGTGTAAAAGCAATATGCAGTCTCTCTCCGGAGACTCTTTGTGGTGAAGATGAGCGGTTGGGTAGGAATCGATTTTCCGACGATCGAAATGCCACATGTAAGCGATCACTCGTAAGGCCTTGCCAAAGTCGGAAAAACGTTCGAGGAGATCGTTCGGCGGAGGGAGATTAGCCGTATGGCATTGTACTCGTTGCTCGATCTCGGTTTCAGGTATGGGACATGAGGGCGAGTATTCTGAAGATTGTTGGAGCCATTCGGTTCCGTGCCACCATATATCAATAGTAGCTAGGTCAGGCGCTAAAACGTCGCGAAGTCAGCAGGGTTGTCTTCAGAAAGTTCATGGGCCCAATTATCGCTGGCGGCTAGTTTACTCGATTGACCAAGTGTGGTCCATCGGCATGGCGGTTTTTTGAGCCATGCCAGCACGATGGTGGAGTCAGTCCAGAAAAAGGATTGGACGGTCTGTATTGGAAGGTCAGCAAGGAGTACTGCCCCACATAATTCGGGGCGCGGGAGCGAGAGAGTCTTGACCGGGGCTACTCGCGTCTTCGCGACGAGTAGATGAACGCTAATACGTTGCTTATGTTGCACCCGTACAAAAAGCGCTGCGCCGTAAGCCCTCTGGGATGCGTGACAAAATCCATGTAGCTGCCATTGCATTTCTAAGGCGGTCTCTAAAAGGGCTAACCAATCGGATGGATAGAAAAGCGTTGCAATCTGAGACAAGACTATTCGCTTAGTAATGGTAGGTTGAACCTCTTGTTTGAGCAGAACAGAAAAGAAACGGTCTACCGTCGCCTTCCAACGAATTCCGAAAGTTTTTGCGTTACTGGCATCGTCGATCTCAAGAAATTCTTCATTTCGAAGATGATCCTTGCAAGAACATCATCAACGTACATGAAATTATGTAGAATATTGCTCGCCCTTGGGCAGATGCTCTAGACTTCTTGGGCAAGCTGCAGAAGCACTCTGATTCCTAAAATAGGGCCGCAATTTACACTGAATGTAACTGTTTGGAGCTCAATCCCAGAAAAGGATTAGCTAGAAGGGCCAATGCTTCGAATCGACCAGGATTTGTCTGTACATCTTCGTAACGTCGGCGTTGAAAACATAGTGGAAGAATCTCTACTTGAGGATCTACAACGTGACGTTGACTTGCAGGGCATTAGGGCAAACTCCGTTGCTGGACGGACAAGATGCGTTGAATACTACGCGGGTTTCGGCGGGATCGGTGTCGGGCTTGAGCACAGCGTGATGAGGATGGTAGAAATTCGAAGTTCCGGTAGGATTAGGAACTCAAACCATATGTCCCAACTGGATATATTCTTGCAACACTGCATTATATATGGTGATTAAGGAAATGTTCTTCTGCAAACGAGCCTCATTCCTTAAGTACTGCGCCAAGGCAATCGATTGGGAATGACCGAGTTTAATGCTCTGCGGAGCTTTAAATGGCAACGACACCACACATCTACCATCGCGTCTCCTTCTAGTAGTATCGCGAAAGTGTTTCTCACACTTAATATCCACTTCTCTTTCCAGTTTGACTGGCAGATCTTCCACCTCCCAAAACTTGGTGAGAAGTGTGTCCAGACTGACCTCAACGGTAGCCTATGTCTGTGTGAATAGGCAGGATATGGATGGACATGGCTCACTGAGAATGGGTCCGCTAAGAAACCACACCCGAGAATGGTTTCTTGTGCAAGCAACGAACCGCACACCTAAGTGTGGACCCTACTCAAGAGAAGAAAATTAACAGGGAAGCACGTTAGCACCGATTAGCAAATCAATTTGTGAGGTTCGGAGGAAGAACGGGTCAGCCAATTGGAAGTTTGGTATATCTGTGAGCGCACCGTCGGATACGAAGGCTACTGTGTCGATGCACCGCGAACGCGTGGCAGGCGGCGTGAATTGCAAATGACACGTCTTCTGGGATCGCGCGGAAACCGAGCCATTTAGACCACTGAATGGCGCGATGACTAGTCGAAAGTCGGGTGGAATCAGGTTGAAAGTGCGTTCGGAAATGAACGTGCCCTCCGATCTAGTATCGATCAGAGCGCGAGCAGGATAACTGGAACCCAAATGTTGAATGTTTACCATTGCCGTGCCTAGGAGTACTCCCCGAGTCTGAGCTGCAAAATAATTCTTTACTTCCGTTGGTGCCTGACTCGGACAGAACTGCTCCGTGTTGACGTCATGAATTGAAGTTGGCGCGGATTTTACGCCCGCTTCGGTGAAATTACTCAATGAAGGAGAGTATGATGGCGAGCTTGACAAATGCGCCAAATGTGCGCACTCGTTCAATGTCGCAGATGATGACCTTCATACACAACTTCTGTTGTTTCATTGCTGCTATTCGATCTTGCGCAGGCAACTGGAGAAAGTTGGGGCATAGTCGGATGGGATGAGTTTCACGGCCACATCGCTTGCAGGCTTGTGGTTTGACATTGACTGCAGTTTCGCAGGAGTGAAGTTAAGTGGCCGCTGAAGGTCTTCGTACGACCGGGGGTTGAGCTGGAACATTAACAGTGCTTTGCAATTGCTGAAGGGCTGATCCGGATTCATGTGCCATGGGGACAATGCCGAAAATTACGCTCAATTGCCTTGTGACGAACAGGCGTTCACTAAGATTATGCTACGCTGATGGGAAGCCGAGGAGACAATGGTTTTCGCTTCGCCACAAGTTTTTGAGTTGAGGTGGAAAAGTTTCTCAACAGGACTAAGAATAGGATTGCTCACGTACATGGCAGTGAACAGATCACGGAAGGTGGGCCATTTAAGGTAGTCACCAGCAAACTCATCTATCTCACTAGGAGGCACACGGCATTCTCGAGTGTTTATGGATACGGCGGATCATTGCGTTATCGCCACAGTATTTGCGGCGGTAATGGAGTCGATGGCTTCTCCGAACCGATTAGCGCATCGTTTATACATAGCAATATTTATGCTTGGCTTGAACGGTTGCTAGGTCAATTTTCCTCTTCTCGGCATCGGAGGTGGAAAAGGCCTTTATCGTTTTCCGATAGGTCATTTGGACATCGTCCCAAATAGACTTAATTTGGTTCGAGCGAACTTGCCATATTCGAAGTGAGGCAGTTTCATCGATGCTGTGGCCTAATCGTGCCTCGAATTGGCTTAATTTGACGGAAACGGAGATGTAGTCGGATAAAGACAAGTTGGCCGTGTCGCGTAGACGCTTGGAAAAGGATCGCGTGAGCACTTGGGGAGCAGAGATAAGAATCTTGGGTACTGAACTGAAGGGGTTGAAGAGGGGCTACACACTAGTGCCTTTGGAACCGAACCACACCCTACAATAGGTGTGGTCGAGGCTCCAAAGAGGCACGTTTGGGGGCACTTGCCTTGAAACTGACAGGCCTGGATGTGCGTGGAGCGTCAAGGGTTGCCGGTTTACGTCGCCTTTGTCAATGGTGTGGTTGTCGGAGTTAAACAGCGGGGTTTTGTTTTACGCTCGCCGTTTGGAGAGCTAAGGGCATAATCTGTTCGGGCGGAAAGATGCTTAAGAAAATAAACGAAAATGTCGTTCTTGAGCAATAATATGTGTGTAAGTTAACACATAGCACTTAAAATAGAATGTTATGCAACCCTCGCTATAGAGGGCTTTGTAAGTTAAGGAACAGCCCTCGCAATAGCGACACTGCATACTTTGTATCAGCGCGCTATAGATGCAATGGTCAGCAGCGGTAACCGGACACTTTTGTTTAGCTGCAAGAGTTTCCGTTATTGCCTAAGATTGCTGAGTCGGCTTGCCGACCATGACATTGTGGCGTGATGCGAGTTTTGGCTTATGTTAAATGAAAAATAATTTGTATTAAGAAATCAGTTTTGAATACAGCGCTCTTCCAGTAAGTCGCTTAAATAAATATTCACTCCGGCACTTAGCCGTTAAATAATTTGTTTCATTGTCTGAGCCCGAGGCCAGCAATAGGAGGCTCAGTCGCCTCTCAACCTAATCATCAATCCTTACAGAAAGGAAAACAATTAATTGGTGCCCAACTAGTGGTCGGACTCCACTACCAACAATTAAAACAGCAGCACAGGAGCTGCAACAACCAACAACAAGTAAAACAGCAGCACAGGAGCTGCAACAACCAACAACAATCAAGACAGCAGCGCGGGAGCTGCAAGTGACAGAGTTTATCAAGAGATTTTTTTTGTGTTAGTTGAATCATGTAAGTGGATACTCTAGCCAAAATTTTTTTCATCAAATACAAAAAGTGTTAATTTGTAAAAAATTAATTAGTACTAGTGAGCATTTCATATTGCAACAGATAATGTAAAAAATTTTTTTTTATTAATAATAATCAGAACCAAGTGAGAGTGACTGCGTTGAGAATTTTAGTTTACTTTGTGTTGCTTTCTGTGTGTCTAAAATTGTGCATACAGTTCTCGTGGCTCAGAGCTGCGACGTAATTCGACCCATCTTTTGACGGCCCGTTTTATTTTTCGCGGCCACTAGCCTGCGCATGTCACGCTTCAACCCATATAGAAACCCTCGCAAGCAGTCTAGTGACTCAGATTCCGACTGTGACACTCGTATCAGAGTCCCGGCTACAAGACTTCTCCCTGCAGTTCCCCCACCATCAGTTCAAATGGATTCAGATCAGCTTAGGGAAGTGATAAGGTCGGCTATAAGCAGTGCTTTAGCCGAACAGGCCGCTGCAAATCAGCAGAGGGAGCAAGCATTGACTCAGAGAATTAATGAGTTAGCTGAACAAATGGCAACAGCAAACGTTGCCGCCCCACAAGTAGTAGCGTATGCTGCTATAGAAATTAGAAACGACATTCACTGTGACGAGCCGCTAGATACCTGAGTTTGCAGGTGTACAAGAATCTTATGTATCTTGGAGGCAGGCAGCATTAGCAGCTTACGAGATTTTCAAACCGCATAATGGCAGTTTTCGTCATTATCAGGCTGTTATCATCATAAGGAGCAAAATTAGGGGCCCCGCAGACGCGGTGCTGGCCTCATTTGGTACTGTATTGAATTTTGATGCGATAATAAATCGCTTAGATTTCACATACAGTGACAAGAGACCAATTCATGTAATCGAACAGGAATTAGGTATGTTGAGGCAAGGTGGCCTGTCCCTGATTCAATATTTTGATGAGGTAGAGAAGAAACTTACTCTTCTCACGAATAAAGTTAACATGTCATATGAGCCGGCTTTAGCAAAGGGCCTATGTGAAAAATTCCGCGACGATGCGTTGCGTGTGTTCATATCGGGTCTCAAGCGCAGTCTTACAGATGTGCTCTTTGCAGCAAAGCCCAGAGATTTGCCTTCAGCGCTAGCTCTCGCTCAAGAAGTCGAGTCGAATCATGAAAGGTACGCATTCGCGGCCAATTTCGCAAAAAGTCTAGAAGATAAAGAGCGCAAGCCGCATGCAAAAGCGCAGGGTCACCAACAGGAGAGGCATTCGCAACAAGCCGAAACACAAGCTAGCGGTACAAAGAATCCGCACTTTAGCAAACAAAGCAAGGCCCCAGTTCAGACTGACCAAAGAAGCAGCAGGCAGCATAATAATAATGGTGTACCGGTGCCCATGGAGGTCGATCCTTCCTTCTCAAGGGTTTTGCAGCCCACTCAGGCAACTGCTTACGCGAATAGGAAGCACTCCGCATCTGACCGCACAAGCAGTCAGAGAAATCAGCAGAGGTTGAATCACGTCACGCAAGACGCGAGACAAAGGGCAGAGGCGTATGCTGGTGCCGCCTCCAGCGCAGCGGCTCAAATCAACGACGATGATAGTTATGACTCTGATGCCCTCAATTTTTTAGGAGCAAATCCCTGCTACCCGTCATCAGACGGAGAGTAGCAGGGACTCACGTGCGATTCCTTATAGACACGGGCGCGGCCAAGAATTTCATTCGGCCACATGAAGGGTTGAAAGGCGTCCGCTCGGTAGAGTCCCCCTTCAAAATTCACTCCATTCATGGCGAGACACAAATTACACACAAATGCTTTGTTTCAATGTTTGGGTTAAAGGCAACTTTTTTTATTCTGCCGGACTTGTCAACTTTTGATGGGATTGTAGGCCTTGACCTGCTAAAGCAGGCAGCTGCTTCGCTCTGTCTAGCTTCAGGACAACTTAAGTGGGGCACGGAGGTCGATCAAATCACCTTCCACACGTGCAAAAATGTAAATTTCACAAATGTAGACTGTGCAGAGGCATCCATAGTATCTAGAAGTTCCTTTTTGAAAATTCTAAAGACCAGACAAAAGGCCTTTGCAGACCCAGACGAGGCGTTGCCGTATAACACATCAGTCGTGGCTACCATTAGGACCACAGATGAGCAACCGATCTATGCCAAGCTTTACCCATATCCAATGGGAGCAGCTGATTCGTTAATAAAGAAATAAAAGATCTGCTAAAGAATGATATAATTCAAAAGTCCGTCTCTCCCTACAATAACCCAATATGGGTAGTAGACAAGAAGGGCACTGATGAAGCGGGCAATAGGAAAATGAGGTTGGTAATGGACTTTCGTAAACTTAACGAAAGAACCGTGCCTGACAAATATCCTATGCCAAATATATCAATGATATTGGGGAATTTGGGGAGAGCCAAATTCTTTTCAACATTAGACTTCAAATCTGGTTATCACCAGATCATACTCGCTGAACGCGACCGTGAAAAAACCTCTTTCTCTGTGAACAGGGGGAAATACGAGTTCAAAAGACTCCCCTTTGGATTAAAGAATGCAGCAAGCATCTTCCAAAGAACCATCGACGACATACTGCGAGAGCAAATTGGCAAATTTTGCTATGTTTATGTCAATGACGTAATCATCTTTTCAGAAGATGAGGAATCCCACGTTAAACACGTGGATTGGGTCCTAAAAAGCTTACACAAAGCAAACATGAGGGTCTCCGTCGAAAAGTCACGATTTTTTAAGAAGAGTGTGAACTTTCTTGGTTTCACAGTCACCAGCACTGGCGCCACGACGGATCCTGAAAAGTTAGGGTAATACAGGAGTATCCAGAACCTAAAACACTGTTCGAGATCAGATCATTTCTAGGCCTCGCAAGCTATTACAGATGTTTCATTAGGGACTTCGCCGCAATAGCAAGACCCATCTCGAATATATTGAAGGGTGAAAATGGAACAGTCAGTAAACACAGGTCCAGAAATATAAAGGTTCAATTCTCTGAAGTGCAGCAAAGGGCGTTTCAGAAGTTGCGCGATATTTTGTCATTCGAGAATGTAATGCTCAGGTACCCCGATCTTAAGAAGCCATTCGATCTAACGACCGATGCTTTGGGTCACGGCATAGGTGCAGTTTTGTCTCAAGAGGGTCGTCCTATAACAATGATTTCAAGAACATTGAAGGACAGCGAGGTTAACTATACAACAAATGAGAGAGAGTTATTGGCCATCGTATAGTCACTTGCCAAATTAAGGCACTACTTGTATGGGGTGAAAGACATTAATATCTTCACTGACCATCAACCCTTGACCTTCGCAGTTTCGGAATCTAATCCAAATGCGAAGATTAAAAGGTGGAAAGCGCGCATTGACGTATCTTCTATAAACCTGGCAAGGACAATCTGGTTGCGGATGCCTTGTCAAGACAGCAGCTCAACGCTGTAAATGAACAAGAAATTGAGTCCTGCTCAGCATCGATCCACAGTGAGGTATCTCTCACCAACACCATTGAGACAACAGACAAACCTTTGAACTGTTTTCAAAACCAAATAGTGCTAAAAGAAGCGCGTTTCCCCTTAAAACGAAGTTTTATTCTTTTTGGGAATAAGAAACGCTACTTAATTAGCTATACTTGCATCGAATCGCTGCTAGACGAGCTCGAAGATGTAGTCTCACCCAAATGCGTAAATGCCCTCCACTGTAATTTACACACGCTTGCAATGATACAAGATGCATTGGTTCGAAGATACCCGGCCACAAAGCTCTGGCACTGCAAAAATCGCGTAGTGGACATATTTGCGGTTGGAGAAAGAAGGGATATTCTCACAGACGAGCATAAAAGGGCCCATAGGTCTGGACAGGAAAATATTAAACAGGTACTCTCGGAGTACTACTTTCCAAAAATGCCAAAAATAGCCAATGAAATTGTACAAAATTGCAAAACATGTGCTAGGGCTAAATATGATAGACACCCCAAAAAACAAAAGCTCGGGGAGACACCGATCCCCTCACATGTAGGAGAGATGTTACACATAGACATTTTCTCCACTGACAGGAAATACTTTCTCACTTGCATCGACAAGTTCTCTAAGTTTGCTATTGTCCAGCCGGTCCCTTCAAGAACCATTGTGGATCTGAAGCCAGCTTTAATGCAACTGATGAATTTTTTCCCAAAAGCCAGATCCATTTACTGTGACAATGAACCGAATTCAGAGACCATCGTGACTATGCTCACAAACAACTATGGGGTCAGCATTTCAAATGCACCACCATTGCATAGCATCTCGAACGGACAGGTTGAGCGCTTTCACAGCACTCTCTTAGAGCTAGCCAGATGTCTAAATATCGATAAAGGCATAAGTGAGACCGTAGAAGTCATTTTACTGGCTACAACTGAGTACAATAAGTCGATCCATTCGGTCATCGACCAGAGACCAGTTGATGTGGTTCAAGCGCACCCAGATGAGCCACAAGAAAAGATACAAGAAAAGATCAGAAACGCCCAGACGACGCTCAGAGCTAGGGAGAACGCAAATCAGCAGAATAGGGTCTTCGAGGTTGGTGACAAGGTTTTAGTCAAGTCCAACCAACGGCTCGGAAACAAACTCACACCTTTATGTGTTGAGAAGGCCGTTGAAGCAGACCTGGGGACCGAGGTCCTCATTCGAGAAAGGGTGGTCCACAAGGACAACCTAAAGTAACTTCCTTTTTTTTTACACCTTTTTTTAAGCCACTAGGCATACTCGTATGAGTTAGATATAGTTTTTCAATTTACTTTTAGCCACTTGGCATAGTTTTTATAAAACATTTATTGGTGGTGGACAGACCTCCTTGAAAAGGAAAACAAAAAAGTTGCTAAAAAGAACGAAAACAACTTCATTTCACAGGCTTGGATCCATACTACTCCTTTTCCTATCAGTGGCTTCGGCACATGTCACCGACTACTCGCGTGCCAAGTACATTCCCATCGTCGATGGCGAGATCATGATATGGGAAGAATACGCATATGTTAGGCACTCGGCAAACCTCTTAGAGTACGTGCGAATGGTGGAAGAAACGGTCAAATTAATTGACATGTTCCCGCTATCGCACATGAAAAAACTTCTAAGTGTGAACACGGCGCACCTACAAGACCTCTTGCAGGCGTTAGGCACACACCATAGAGTCGTCAGGAGCTTAGATTTCCTAGGATCCATACTGAAGGTTGTGGCGGGTACACCTGATGCCGGTGATTTAGAGCAGACTAGACTGAAAGGCAACTAATAAATGCCAACAATAGACAGATAGAAATCAACACTAGAGTTCAAGACCAGCTTAACAAGTTAACAATAACTGTCAATAAAGTTCTCAAGATAGCCAAAAACTCACAAGTTGACACTAGCCATTTATTTGAAACACTACTGTCTAGAAACAGAATGCTGATGATGGAGTTGCAAAATTTAATGCTTGCTATTACTCTCGCGAAGGCTAACATTGTTAGCCCAAACATTTTAGACCACTCAGATTTGAAATCAATTTGGCTAGAGGAACCCACCAACACTCCCATAGGATATCTTATGTCCGTTGCGTCCGTAAAAGTTCTACAATCCGTTAACACTATACATTTTATAATCAAATTCCCAAGGATTAAAAAAGCTTGCAGAAAAATTACGATTTATCCTGTCGTCCACCAGAACTTCATATTGCGATTGTTTGACAATGTCATAGCCGAATGCGATGGAGAAACCCACACCCTGCAGAGTTGCGCCGCTTCACCTGGAGCCACATTTTGTCGTCTAGCATTAAAGACTTCATGTGCCAAGGAGCTTCATGCAGGTGGCACGGCACACTGCGAGGTCCAGCCGAGCAACCTGGAAATAATCACCCGTGTAGATGACGGAATCATCATCCTTAACGACGGGTTTGCACAGATTCAGGTGGACAATGGCACTGAGATCCAGGTACAAGGCACGCATCTCATCACGTTCGGAGACCGAGTCGCAATTAACGGGACTCTGTATTACAATCACAACAACGCACAGAATAGAGTCCCGGGTATTGCCAATTCTCCCTTGCTGAACATCACTGCCAGCCAAGATGTCCTCAGCCTCCCTTACCTTCATTGTTTGAATGAACGGAATTTGGAGGTGATACAGCAATTCAAGAAGGACGCCAGAACTGATCAAGCCTATCGTGTGGCATTCATCACTGGAGCCATATGCTTTGCTTTAATCTGCATTGGCCTCACTCTTTGGCGGATCATCAACGCAAAGAAGTCTGCAAAGCAGTTACAAGAAGTTGTCGCCGGAATTGGGTCGGCCGAGGACGGCCTTATACTTGAGGGGGGAGTAGTTAACACATAGCACTTAAAATAGAATGTTAAGCAACCCTCGCTATAGAGGGCTTTGTAAGTTATGGAACAGCCCTCGCAATAGCGACACTGCATACTTTGTATCAGCGCGCTATAGATGCAATTGTCAGCAGCGGTAACCGGACACTTTTGTTTAGCTGCAAGAGTTTCCGTTATTGCCTAAGATTGCTGAGTCGGCTTGCCGACCATGACATTGTGGCGTGATGCGAGTTTTGGCTTATGTTAAATGAAAAATAATTTGTATTAAGAAATCAGTTTTGAATACAGCGCTCTTCCAGTAAGTCGCTTAAATAAATATTCACTCCGGCACTTAGCCGTTAAATAATTTGTTTCATTGTCTGAGTCCGAGGCCAGCAATAGGAGGCTCAGTCGCCTCTCAACCTAATCATCAATCCTTACAGAAAGGAAAACTTATTAATTTGTATATTACGATTTAATTTTTTTTTTTTTTAAGTGTACTGTATCCGAAAGGATAAAAGGAAAAAAGCTGCCAAATCGAATATGCGGATCTTAATATTAGTATATATATACACATATATATTTTTATCAATATAATTTTTTTTTTTTTATTAAAGACGGAAAATAAAAAAAGTAAAATAAATAATAAATACGCCGATAGATCTTGTTTTTTTTTTAATGTACGCAAAAAAATATGCAGATTGTTTATAGATGAATGTCGAATATCAATGGACGATGCGCATGTAAGTACTCGTAGAAAATAACACGCCGATAGTTTTATTAAATGTAGACAATAAATTTGCCTATTGTTTTTAAATAATGAGTGATGACGAATATTAATATAACACGCCGATATTAATATAACACGCCAAGTTTTAAGCGCCAATAGTTAGTTTGCCCAAATGGATTTATTGCACCGATAGTTTAAGTGTATTTAGGACTCGCTCACGAACTCAATGTTGAATACAGTTTTCATGAGGGAGGGGAGAATGACAACAATTAACCGACAATTGCAACACAAGAAATGGCTGTGAGATTATAAGTGGATTATATTCAATTGTGGAAAGGAGGAATACCACTATTCTTTTGACACTTGACTTGGATAAGTATATGTGTGTGGAACGGCACTTGCACAATAAAGACAAACTAAAGTACATTTATGTCTACAGAATATACACTGCTCGCCACTTGAATAGGACACCCTATATGGGCTCTTTTCAAATGTTCATAACTCAAAAACGAATTGGTAAATTAACGTAATTTTTTCTATATAATCTTTATGAAAGTATATTTCAAGCATTGGAATATAACAGTTATAAAGTAGTTTACATTTCATGTTAGCATTCGCAAAAATTCCATTGAATTGCTGCGCCACTTGAATAGGACATGCTTTTTATTTGGTCGCTATCGTTGGCACGCGCCCACAAAATTTTGGTTTACTTAAGCTTTTAGATTAAATTGAAGTGTATATTAAATTTTAAAAAATTAAAATGGGGCGTGGCACTTCATTATCTGAGTCGAAAAATGGAAAAATTCTGACCTTTCTATTGCCAAAATAGCAAAAAAATCGACAGGAGATGTCCCGTTGTCACAAATTTTTTACATAATGAGGCTAATTATGGTAAAAACATGAAGGGCCGCACCCACAGTGTACTTACTGTCGCGGACAAGCTTCTAATATTAAATGAAGCTTCCAATTCGCACGACTATACGGCCAAGATAAGGGAAAAATTTAATGTTAAAGCAAGTTTCATAACCATGCGACGTGTTATTAATAATGCTCCACACCTGAAGAGAGTTAAAACTAAGAAGAAGCCATCTCTTAACCCGCCTAGGAATTTGAAACGCCATGTTCGCTCGCGCACATGTGACCTGAACTTCGGAGTGGCACGTGTAGTCTTTTCGGACGAAGGACTCGATGGCTGCAACTACTACTGATCTTCGTAAAGAACCACACCATCTTGATAAGTTGCACAGTTGTGCTGGAGGTATTATGGTGTGGGGGGCCAGTTCCTATTATTATGAGCTTACCATTGTTACAACTACCATGAATACGTTGCGATATAATGGTATATTGAAGGAGGCCTTTCCACACTTCTTTCTGGACATCTTAAATGGATTTATCAACATGATAATGTCCCTATACATGGCATGGAGCTCGATTTCATTAAATTATTTAGGAAAGTTGTATGGTTCCCTTCCCGACCGAATGTGTCAAGTTTTGCAGGAAAAAGGTGGCTGACCACAGTAATGAATTTTTTTGGGTTTGTTAATATTAAATAATTATGTTATTATGATAATATTGAAGATGATTGAAATATTCTTCAATAGTATTTAGTTAAATTGTCCTATTTAAGTGGTGCAAAAATACGACTACATAAATTGTTACTTATCGGCTTACAAATTTTTTTTTATACTTCCAACTTTAGAATAGTTTTATTATTTTCGTCAAATTACTACATTTAAATAAACTTTATGAGAAAACAAAAACTATTATCCTAGATGGCTTGGCTTACCAGCAATTATCTATAGAAAATCGACTTTAGAGTTGTCTTATTCAAGTGGCGAGCAGTGTAAGCATGCCACAGACACAATAGTGGAACAACGGATACCACTAATGTTTTTGCAGCTGTTGATGATTATTATTTTTATACTCTCTGCAAGAGTATATTGGGTTTGTGCAAAAGTATGTAACAGGCAGAAGGAGGCGTGGCAGACCCCATAAAGTATATAAATTCTTGATCAGGATCATAAACCGAGTCGATATAGCCATGTCCGTATGAACTCCTGGATCTTTTAAACACAAAAGCTAGAATCACCAAATTTAAATTAAAAGTCCTTTATTATGTCAGGCAGATCAAGTTTATTTCAAATTGTTGCCACGCCCCTTACCGCCCCCACAATGAGCAAAAAACCAGAAACACCTCTCAGTAGCTATGACACTTAGGAATACCAATTCCGGAATGCAGGTTCCTAGTGGCAGTCTTAATGCAATTCCATTCAAAATTTTAGCTGCCACACCCTCTTTTCTCATAAGAGTTAAAAAACTTTTAAACTTCAACGGTTTTAAGGCATTAAATCAAATAGTACAGTGTTTGTAATTAAACATTCGTTTAAAGAAATATCATATCAAACAATCCTGAACGCGGCATTAAAATCCGTCTATTAACAAGAAAGTTATCGCGTTACAAAATTTATATAATTTAGCTGCAATAGAAGCCTCTACGCAAGAGCGAGACAGAAACATACAAGCATTGGTTTTCGCTGGCGGTGTGACGTCAGCACTGCTCGCAGACGCTGCCACATAATTTAAAACGCGTGTGTACTTGTTTGTATAACATGTAAATGCGATTAATCGGAAGATGCTTGAAAGTGGCGCGTGGTGCAAATGGTAGAGTTGCGGCGCCTTGTGGAATTTTTTGTCTGAGAGTCGTAGGTTCGAATGCTGATTTAATAATTAATTAATTAATAATTTAATTTTTTTAAAATGCCAATTAAAAAGAAAATATAAATTTTAGTTTTAAAATTTCGTTATAAATTTTTAATTTAAATTATATACAAATGCGCATCACTATGGGAGAAAAGGTCTTTTACAGTCGGCTCGATCGACTGTACCCTTTCTTACTTCTTTCTTTTAATATATGTCAATTGCATAACAATTAAATACTGGGGACAACCAATAATGATTTTCGGATACCTCTGAAAGACAACCCTGATTGAACTTGTTGGAGATCCAATGGTATAAAGGTAAAAATCGCCTGCTATAGGAGTTCAGTGGGTGCTACGTTCAGAACCGATAACCGTGTTTTCAACTCTTTCCTTAAAAATCAATAATCTCCTATAAACAAATTCAGAATTTTAAATTTATAAAATTTCTAAGAATTTTAAGTTACTCGCGTTCGTCAGTGGTAACTATTTGTTTACAATCGAACACTTATTTATTAACACAAAACATTTGTTAATAATTTCATACAAAACTAAAAACAAAAAAATTAAAAAAAAAATGTGCTCCAAAATTGTGGCTTTTGACGGGGTGGATGCTTTCGTTGTGCATTATAGCAAGTGCACCGGACCTGTAAACGCCTTTACAATAATGATGGAGGCGTCGAGGAACCAAGTTTCGGATGATCGTCCCTCATCATCATCAACTTTAGACGCCGAACCAACTACATCTACCAGAGCTTTGAAATGAGCAGGAGATATAATTAACCAACCAGCTGAGAAAATTAAAAGCGATGATATTTACTGTCAAGTGTGCAAAGTTTTAATTTAAAGAAATGCATATAAAATGCACTTGCGCACCGATAAGCATAAAAATGCGCAAGTTGCTCAAATAGTGAGAAACACGAATGTTGTATTAATTTCAACAGAAACCAAATTTCCTGTTGAAACATATCGTGTTTTTAATAAAAATGAAAATGTTATTATTCGTCGTGATTTTTACAATCAAATAAAAAGAAACATTTTCGAAATAATTGTACTCTGTTTAGCTAAATATACCGCCATAAAATTTTCGATTAAACTTTATGGCACATATGTATATAAAGCAAACAGATGATGGAGAATTAATTGAATCGACTAAGCATCATAACAGTGTCTCTTTGATTTAGAAACAGCTGATGATGTTTTGGAAAAAAAAATTGATTACTTAAATTTTATAATCAGCGAGTTCCAAGAGAAAGATAGTGTATGGGCTATGCAATCAGTATGCACCTTCTCTCTGGTGCATACTGGCATCAATAAAATACGAGTTTATTGAAAATGCAAGCTACAATGATAACGACAAACAAAAACTAAGGAGGAATCTCAAAAATACTTCTTGCTATACCAGAAGCATCATCGCTGCTCCTTTTATGACTTATAGGGGGCAGCGACTTAACTTCTCGGATATAGAATCCCCAGTCAACTCAAAAGGGGTTAAGCTTTTTGAAAAACTAAATCCCCAAATTAGTATAAATGTATACGAAATTGACTGTAGCAGAAAGAAGCAAGAGATGATTCTTGGACCCACAATTTACGAAAAAATTCTCAATAGACAAAAAATATTTATCCAATATTCAGTTTATTGACTCTAATAGATTTTTAAACTAGAAAAGTACAGTCGAGCACGCCCGACCGTAAAATACTCTCTGTACTTTTTTCCCAATTTAATTATTAAAATCGGTATCGAGGTTTTGCAATGGATAGTACTTGCATTGAAACACGTTGAAACAAAAACAATCTAAGCATAATCACACATACATCTGTTTGTTTGTATGCGAATACACATATGTTTTACAGTACACATATGTATGCATGTGTGTATTCGGCGCGGCCAGCGTCTGCGGGCAGGATAGTTTGATTTAGTAGCCTCTACTAGAACTATACAATTACAATACTGTACTATGTAAGGAAATGCCTAAAACAAAACGAAAATTGAAAATTATTTTTATTAATTGTGGGAAAAAGGGGCGTGTGTCTAGTTTTTTGCTTATTGTGGACGAATGGGGCGTGGCATAAAAAAAAAAAAGATTCTTGTATTGACTGACTAAATATGTGATCGATTGAGACCAAGCTCAAACTTTTTTTACCATCTCTGAAATCTGTTTGTTCATACGGACAGACAGACAGACGGACAGACGGATATGGCTATATCGAGTCGACTTGTGATACTCATCAAGAATATATATACTTAATGGGGTCTGCCACGCGTTCTTCTGCGTGTAACATACTTTTGCACTCTCTTGCAGAGAGTATAAAAACTGTCTAGCTATCTTAACGATAAAGACTTTTAAGTAGAAAGTTTGAAGGTTTACAATTTAAACAAATGCGTCGGAAGAGAGTTTTCCCTTATGACTATCTAGATAGTTTTTCCAAACTAGCCGTGAGACAACTCCCATCTAGAGAACTTTTTTATAAAGCGCGAAACGGTGAGGAATGTAGCATTAAAAACTATGAGTTTGCACAACAGGTATGGGATAGTTTTAAGTGTCAGACATTGTCTACTTGACTTGACTACTTAAAACTATAACTTGAAAGTGATGTAATTATTCTCGCAGATGCTTTTGAAAATTTTAGATCCATCTGTTATCAAATTTATAAGTTATAAATTAATTTCGTAACGACTCCTTCCATCTCTTGGGATGCAATGCTCAAGTTTACCAAAGTTAAACTCGTGCTGATTAGTGACCCTGATACCTACATATAATTTTCCTAAATTAGCTGTTCGTGGAGGTTTGACACAATGTAGTCAACGTATTTCAATTGCTAATAATCCTCATCAAATAGATTTTAAGCCTAACCTTGACACAAAATATTATTCTTATATAGATGCAAATTTATATGGGTAGGCAATGTGACAAGTAATGCCATTAGAAAATTTTATGTTTTTTTCTGCAGATGAGGTATTCAAACTCTCTTTGTCAAATATTTCAGTTGTGGATGATGTAGGATATATTTTAGAAGTAGATTTGCAATACCCTGAATAGATTCATGACGAACATAATTGTCTATCATTCTGTCCAGAAAATAAAGTTCCACCTGGAGGAAAACAAATTAAATTAATAGCAGCTCGTCATTCCACCTGATGCGATAGATACTGCCAACGCAATTTGGTCCGAAGATCTTGCGCAGAATCTTTCTCTCGAAAACACCAAGAGCAGCTGAATCTGACTGCGTCATTGTCCAGGCTTCCGCACCATACAGCAACACTGGAGTGATGAGCGTTTTGTATAGTGCAATCTTTGCCTTCCGAGAGAGGGCTCTATTATTAAAATGCCTACAGAGCCCAAAGTAGCACCTATTGGCAAGTGTGATCCTCCGCATGATCTCCAGGCTGACATCATTGTTATTGGTCACTGCAGTTCCCAAGTAGATAAAGTTCTTGACAGACTCGAAGTTAAAGTCACTAGGAGTAAGGTAAGAGTCAAGACGACACGAGTTTCTGCTACTGCACACCATAAACTTTGTTTTGTCCATGTTCACTGCTATTCTAACTTTCGCTAATTCCTTTTCGATAGCTCCAAAAGCCGCAGTAACATCACGCTTGGTACGACCAATAATATCAATATCATCGGCGTAACCAAGGAGCTGGACACATTTGTTTCCCAGTATTGTGCCCGTCCGATGCACTCCAGCTTTCCTTATTATACTCTCCATCAGTAGATTGAAGAGCAAACATGACAGCGAGTCGCCCTCTCTGAGACCACGCTTGGTAACGAAGGTTTCGGAATGGTCATTCCCTACCTTGACAGAGCTGATGGTGTTGCTCAATGTCATTCTGCAAAGCCGTATTAGCTTTGTAGGTATACCAAGGTCAGACATGGTAGCGTTCAGGCGATCTCGCTGTGGGCTATCGAAGGCAGCTTTAAAATCGACAAACAGGTGGTAGGTGTCGATTTGGTTCTCGTGCGCTTTCTCCAAGATCTGGCGCAGTGTGAAGATCTGGTCGATTGTGGACCTCCCAGGACGAAAGCCTCATTGATACGGTCCGATCAAAGCTTCAGCACATTGCTTAAGCCTCTCGCACATTACGCTCGTGAGAACCTTGTATGCTACTGGAAGAAGGCTAATGCCACGGTCATTGGCGCGATGTGCAGCGTCACCCTTTTTCAGGATGGCGCAGATTATACTGGGGTTCCAATCAACAAGCATGCTTTCCGATAGCCATACGCTGCTGATGAGCTGGTGCATGCACCCTACCAACTCATCGCCTCCGGCCTTAAACAATTCAGCCGGTAGCCCATCAGCTCCTGCGGCTTTATTGTTTTTAAGTCGGCGCATTGCGACTTCGACCTCCGTATGGCTAGGGATAGGAACATTAACACCATCATCTCTGATTGGGGTTAGTGGATCAACTTCGTCAGGTTCGCCTTCACTGTTTCCAGCCAAAAGACTTTCAAAGTGATCCCGCCATAACCTCAGTACCATCTCCGCATTTGTGACGAGGTTTCCGTCATCACTCCTGCAGGCGAGCGATCCAGGCTTATACCCTTGAGTCATACGTTTGACTCTCCGGTAAAAGTCACGGGTATCATTCCTGCATCTGCTACTCTCCATATTCTCACACTCAAGCCTTTCCATCTCCCGCTTCTTCCTCTTCAAAAGGCGCTTCTCATCTCATCTCCGCGACCTATAAATCTCCACTGCCACTCGAGTGGCTCCTGCTTGCAGCGTTCTTCTGTAGGCGGCGTCCTTTGCAGCAGTCGCTTCTCGACACTCCTGGTCATACCATGGTTTCCTTTTCGGAGGTCGCTGAAATCCCAGAGTTTCCACAGCAGAAGTGGTTATGGCGTTTGATATGTGCGACCACATATCAGCAGAATTTACAGGCGTTGGAGAGAGTTCTGCCAGTTGGCATGAGAGTCGAGTGAAGAAGGCATCCTTATGATGTTGTGACTGCAACTTTCCGATGTCAAGCTTCCTTGTCATACCACGATGTGGGACTTTCGCAACACATAGCCGTGCGCGAACCTTATCCACAACTAAGTACTGGTCGGAGTCGATGTTGGGACCCCGACAGGATCTCACATATAGTATGCTAGACGCGTGCCTTGCATCGATCACAACATGATCAATCTGATTGCTAGTCAGACGATCAGGGGAGAGCCAGGATGCCTTATGGATGTCTAGATGACGAAATCCAGTACTACGAACTGTCATGTTGTGCGCAGCAGCAAATCCTATCAGCCTAAACCCGTTGACAGAAGTAGACTCATGCAAGCTATACTTCCCAACGGTTGCTCCAAAAATGCCCTCCCGTCCGATTTTGGCATTAAAATCTCCCAGGAGAATTTTAACGTCATGTGACGGGCATCGTCTATACGC
This sequence comes from Drosophila dunni, assembly GCA_018152125.1. Classification (NCBI taxonomy): domain Eukaryota; kingdom Metazoa; phylum Arthropoda; class Insecta; order Diptera; family Drosophilidae; genus Drosophila; species Drosophila dunni. The sequence goes on along the minus strand of JAECXC010002239.1, from coordinate 5,561 downwards.
TCGGTCGAGCTCTGTATAGAAAGCATCCTTGGTAGCATCGTCTTTGTCCTCCGTTGGGGCGTGCACACAAATGTAGCTGATGTTATAGAATTTGGCAGCAATACGGATCATCGCAATTCTCTCGCTATACGGTGTAAACTGCGAGACACGGTGCCGCAGCCTGGCTCCTACGACGAAACCGCAACCAAGCTCATGTCTACTATCATGACAGCAGTAGTATATGTCACAGAATTTCTTCATCATGCAACCCCGTCCAATCCATTTTCCGTTTGCCATGATCGTCAACATTGTTTGGGTTCCTATCCCGGCTCCTCTTGCATCCTTCACTGATGTTGATTTTCAATGGGTGGATATCAAGTTCTACGCCAAAATCTAATTAAGGAATTTTATACCCGTTTCTCGTAGAGTACAAGGGTATATTGTAATCGTTGGAATGTATGACACAGGGAAGTGGAGGCGTGGCAGACCTTATTAGCTCCAAATATGTATGAATATGTACATATATGAAAAACTTTTGCGTTAAATAAACATTATTAATCAATCTCACATATTCATAAATTCGTCAATAATATATACATACTGGCCAAGTTTGATCCAAGTCGGATTTCTATATCGTTACATGTGCCGTCAATGACCCAATACCGTAAACGGTATATCGCTGCATTGACACTTTTCGACCAAGAACTGGCCAACAGCAACAGCAATATGCGAAGTCAGATTTCCGGTACTTGCGGAACTCAGCAACAATAACATGTGGATTTAGTTTGTTGCCTCTGACGGCAAGTGCAGCATCGACGTTGACTAGTCGGCGGTCTGGAGAACACCATAATTGTCATTAAAAATAAAATAACCTAAACCAACTGAGTCAAGGACGTTATTATTTCCAAGGTCTGCAGAAATAATCTTTGATAGAAGTTAGAATATAGGCACCCAGGAATTCTTGTTTGTAAGCGCCGGCTTCGGCGTAACCGGCAGTAAACTCATTGAAGATGAAAACCCACAGGCCACCAGACTTTTCGACGTGATACTTGAAAATGCTCATTAACTCTAGAACACTTATGAGTAAGAAAGAAAAGGGACCGATATACAAAAGGATCACAACTGGCTTTCGTTAAGAAAGTCAATAAAATGTAATAACAACGATTGACAGCGGACTCACAGCCCATTATTACATAATAGTGGTCTTTTGGGTCTTTTGGGTCTTTCCTATGACTTTACTCTTTGGATTTCTAGAACACAACATGTTTATTTCAAAGACACTTTGTCTAAATCTGTTCAAGTTGCTTCGGGTGTTCCACAAGGAAGTCATCTCGGCCTCTTGTTATTTATATTGTTCATAAATTATCGGCCATCTGCAATTAGTCAATCTCGTGTGCTCATGTATGCCGACGACGTCAAACTCTGTGTCTCGGCTTCTGATTCTCTTTTTGGGACCAGGTTACAATCTGATCTATGTAGTTCTTAAATCTGGTGTCAAGCTAATTTATTAAATCTTAACTTAAGTAAGTATAACGTAATGTCCTTCAGTACGCACCTTCCCTTTCTGAATGGCAACTCTCTTAAATGAATTGAGTCGATCACTGATTTGGGTATTCTTATGGATCCTTATCTCAAGGCATGTATTGTCATTTACTAATAGTGCTTTTAGTGTCCTGGGCTTCATAAAACGGTGGTCGAAAGACCTTTTACTGCCTTGGTACGACCTATCCTTGAATATGGATCTTGTATTTGGTCACCCCAATACATGATTCATCAGGATAGCATAGAATCTGTACAAAAACAATTTCTTCTTTTTGCACTAAGTGCTCTCAACTGGAATACTAACATACGCTTACCATCCTATCGTAGTAGACTTTTACTAATTAATCTTCCTTCTCGAGTTGTAGGTAGTTCTACTTCGACCGCCTTAATTAGAACTTCTCTTCTCTGTCACCTGTCTAGATCTTAATTAACTTAGCTTAATAATTTAAGATGTATTGTATTTCGTTTTTAGTTATTTTATGTTCTAACAAATAAATTCGATTCGCGTTTATCGTTAGCCATACGTTATGCGGTGTGCCCCTCGTTCGATTGGGCGGGAGATGTCTAAATTATTTGCAGGGTTCCGCGCGCTAACAAGCACGTTGCTTGGTGTTGCTGGGCCACTTGAATGTATTGTCCCGTTAGTACATAAACGTCAAAATAAATTAACAGAGTCAAACGCTTTAGTGAAGTCAGTATAGATGAGATCAGTTTAAATTCTATTTAGGAATTCTTTGGATTTTTTTACCTAAGGCATTTGTGAGGATTTTTCCCCCTAAAACTCCATGCAAGAATAATGAATAGTATTTTGTAAAGGTTTTCGTCCCAAATCATTTATAAATGCTTTCCCTGATTCAACTGCTTGATTTAGGCGTTTAGGCCACTTAAAAAATGTGGCTTAATGTACTTAAAAAGTCCACTAAAATGTTCCCAATACACCTTCCTTGCTGTATTATTCGAGGTAAAGGGAATCAATTTGATTTAATCCTCCTTCACATTGGTTTAGATATTACTGGTGGTAAAGTTTCCCCATGTCGGTTAATATGTTTATGAAAAAAAATATTAACTTAGTTGCAATATTTATAGCATACAACGTTTCTGTCTAAAATGCAACGTTATGTATATAGGAATAACTGAAGGTTTAAAGAGCACCTTATATCCTCTTGAGTCAGATATTAAAATTGATATGTCTGTTACTTCACAATTCTCAACGGGATAGTACTCAATATTTTTGAATTGAATCATTTTCAAAACTCCATTATGCATAAGAACTTTTAGACATCGCGTTCTTTTGTCTCCAACGCATCTAGGCTTTATTATGTCAGTGCAAACAAATATTATACCCTTTGATATACTTTGTATTGACTGTTTCTTATCCATTACTTCATAATGGGGAAGATCATTTAAATATAGTTCACAAATTCCAATTCCCCAGTTTTCATCTATATTTTGTGAGAAACTTACAATGTTTGTAAATGCACATTGTACATTATCCGGAAAAACATTTAAAGAATTATTGCTAAATAAAGTAATATAAATGACTCATAGTTTTCAAAAGTTGTGTTTAGATTAAAGATATCCAATTAATTTTATTTTTTCCAATTTGATATGGTTTTGCTCTATTTGAAGATCTTGTGCTAATTCCTGTTGCTTTAGACCTCGATTTTTCTGCTTGTCGAGACGATCGTCTAAGTTTTTCGTCTCCTGCAATGTAATGGAAGTTTTTTAAATTGACTTCTGATTCAACAATACGATTATTTGATCTCTTTTTCTGGTGACTTAATTTGAAGTTCTATGTAGCTTCTTTTAGGAGTTGGCTCAATCATACATGCATATATCATTTTCGATTTCACAGAATGCCCGCTTAAGGTTATCTTCATGACTTTGAGAGTCAGCAAAATCGTCTTCCTGAGAATTATGTAGTATTTCGTTTGTGTGTTTTTTTGAAATGACCATACTCTTGTCTGCTTTTACAGTTACATTTTTCATAAACTCTTTGTTTTCAGTCTTTGATTCTCTTTTTGAACTGGTAGGAAACTATTCAAATGTCTGTGTTGAACTGTTTGATGATTAAACATTTAACTGCTTTTTGGTACCAGAATATGAAACACATTTTCTTCTTTTGTGAAGAAAGTAGCTTAGTTCTTGTCGAATTTTAATCCATTTATCGAAATCACTTAGTCTACCATTACATATTATTGATAAAAACATTTGGCTAATCAAATCTTCACCTCTATTATTTGATATTAACTTTTGATATTCGTTTGGAGGCATTCAAATACTTTTTAATTAAATTACTTTTAGAGTTGTGCATTTCTTAAAATTTTTCCAATTTCTCCGGTCAATAATGATGAAATTAGAATTGGAAGAAATCCGCCTTTTGAACAAGAACTTTCCTCGTTGATTTTATGGTACGCTTTGAACGTAGTATATTTTTATACCGTTTAAGTTGGGTAAGCTGTTTGGTTGTAAGTTGATAATAGCCTTGTTATGTATTTAATACAATCTCAATTAACGAACTAACCAGATCATCATCACTATTGCTTATAATGACTTTTAGTAACTTGGTTCTAGCTCTTTTCGGAACATATAATAAATGCTTGTTCGTCATCAACCGTTTTGACTCTTTTTGTAAACCATTTTCGTTGCAATAACAAATAGAGTATGTTGAATTATAAAATATTTGAACGAAAATGTTAAAGATTGTTTATCCTTTGGGTTACTTCTTTATATATGCGCACCAATGTATTCGGCGCAGTCAGCGACTGCGGGCAACGCTGCCGCCACACAAGCATCGAAAACGTTCGTTGTATGTTTCTGTCTGGCTTGCACTCATACGTTGATATTGCGTTCAATTATCAATATTGTAACGCTTCTAGTTTTCTTGTTTATAGTCCGATTTCAATGCATCTTTTTAGGATACTTTGTTATAGTTAGCCTCCACTCGAATTATACAATTACAATGCTGTACTATATGAACAAATGCCTGTAGGCGGAACGAAAGTTGAGAATTATTTTTATATATTGTGGGGAAAAGAGGCGTGGCAGTCATAAATATTAAATGCCGATGCATTTACGCTGTCGCTAGGAACGGTCCATACCAGAATTGGTGATCCTAGGTGTCATGGTTACTGAGATATTCGCCGAAAACACCGATTTTTTCCGAGGTGTGTCTAGTTTTTTGCTTGTTGTGGGCGAATGGTGCGTGGCATGGAAAAAAAAGATTCTTGTATTGACTGACTAAATATGTGATCGATTGACTCCAAGTTCGAACTTGCAGCTCTTACCATCTCTGAAATCTGTTTGTTTATACGGACAGACAGACAGACAGACGGACAGACAGACAGACGGACAGACAGTCAGACGGACAGTCAGACGGACAGTCAGACGGACAGTCAGACGGACGCGCCTCCTTCTGCCTGTTACATACTTTGCACAAACACAATATACTCTTGCAGAGAGTATAAAAAAATCCTCCATGGACCGCGACATTTGCTGACGAACGTCATTTAAACTTTTGGCGGTCTCATATGGTTCTTTTATAAACGCGGTTCAAAAGTTATAGAAAATTAAATTTTTATAACCGTTACTCGTAGAGTAAAAGGGTATATTGAAATCGTTGGAATGTATGTAACAGGGAGAAGGAAGCGTGGCAGACCCCATAAAGTATATATGTTCTTGATCAGCATCAATAGCCGAGTCGATATAGCCATGTCCGTGTGTCCGTCTGTCCGTCCGTCCGTCCGTCAATATATATACTGACCAAGTTTAATCCAAATCGGACCACTATATCGCATAGCTTCCATAGGAACGATCGGTCGTAAGTATGCATAACAATATTTTAAATCAAGTACTCTTCGAATTGTTTGCCAAAAAAAAAACATTATTAGGCTAGTATTCATGGAACTGCTCGTCAAAAAATAAAAAAAAGTTAATCTTGTATTCATTGAAAAATTAAAACAAAACAAAAATAAATTTTAATCTAGTGGGCTACGTAAAAGATATAAAATAGCAAGTAAGAAAGGCTACATTCGATCGAG